>CAMOHE010025218.1:0-14252 GCA_946598075.1 Artocarpus hirsutus
GGTGTTGTTTTATGGGATCGTAGTTTATGGAGGTCCATGGACCAAAAAAAAGTGGCATGTGAATTATCCGAATGTAAACAAAATCCAAGTGCTTATTAAATATTTGAGTCTGTGTCCATAATCACATGTAATTGTAGTATTCATCAAAGAAATGCAATAGTATTATATTTTACCACTGGATGCTTCTAGAGATTGTGTAACCAACGCACTTGGTGGTGTTTTCAATGCATGGAAAATATATCTGATGAGGAGTGAGATAGACAATTTATAAATGGTTAAGAACGTCTTGAATTACCTTTCAAGTGCTAAGGTGTCGTATTAGGAACGTTGTAGCGAGAACATTGATGGCACTAAACACCGTATATCAACCAAAGGTGGATCTTATAACATAAGCCTTATTGCATAAATAAGACCCGTCTTGCTTTAAATCAATATTGTTGCAAATCATTTATCTTTATTTGATGATAGAAGAAAAATGCTTAAAAACTGTAGGTATTAAGCATCATCATTAATAAAAAATTGACTCTATCTATAAGTATGTTGGATTAGTGAAAAGTGCTTAGCACCAGCAGTGCCATATAACAATGCTCGTGATAGAATGGATCCTCTTTGCCTTCCTGTGTAAAAAAGTATAATTGCGTCGTTGTTGGTAAGACCATTGTCTTTATGGAATTATGCCCTCTTTTTTCAGCCAAAAAAGAACGACTCCATGTCATGTTCGATTTCAATTTCAACTATTAAAAAAGAAAGAAGAAAGAATAAGTCTTAGAGGGTCATTAGTGGATTGGCCCATATTGTATAAAGTGGATCAAGAACATTTTCATTTTGTTCTTTGAAAGAAATGGGCATCTTTAACCCGCTGTGAAGTGGCAGCACCCATGCATGAAACCGCAAAGAGCAGAACTAGAGTTGTCGTTTTGTTCTGTTTGGCCCAAAGTTGTTGTGGGAAATGCAACTTTTGTCCTGCTTGTGATTACCGCTAAAACGACGGTTAAGTGTTTTTACCGTTGTCTCCTAGGCTCCCACTTAAACATACTTTTTTTTTCTACAAGTTGCCTCGAAAAAAAAAGAAAGAAGATTTTTGAAATGAACTGAAATGAATTTGGCTTATTGCTATTTTCTTATTAAATTTTTATATCATGCATTTTTAGTAAATTTTACAGCATGCATTTTAAGATTATCAAAAGAAAATTATATATTGTACTTACCATATTTGTTTCTTCAAGTTTCTAATTTATCAACAATTCTTTTCTCCTCGAGTAATCAATTTTGATTATCATAAATAAGATCTAAACGCCCTTATAGAAAAAAAAAATTATAAAGCAAAAAAAAATAAAGAAAAATTTTACATTTTGGCAGAAAAGGCAGATTCAACATGAATTCAAAATTGATACAATTGAAAATGTGAGGAATAATTGTTGATAATCTCAAAATGTAGGGTATTAAAAAAATCCTTCCTAAATCTGCATTAGTAGATATGTTTCCTTGTAGAGTTCTATTTCCAATACAACAATCATATATTTCAGGAGGCCTAATTATTAAAATCAGTCAAAATTTATGATAGTGCTAGAATTTCAGTAGATGAGATTGATCTTATGCTTCAGTTATTGCATGCTCTTACAAGACCATTTGCTAAAAGTATATTCTTCCCATAAAAAAAATAAAAAGGAAGAAAAAGACCATATCCTTAAAAGCAGGGAAAAAAAATTGGAAAAAAGAAATGACACTTTGGAGGTTCTATATTGTGTTTATCACATATTTTAATTTGAGTACACTATTATTTCAGCAAGTCACACAAAAAAGTCACAAATGGCCCCTACATTATAATTATTTAAAAAACCAACCTTCTCATTTTTGGGTATCATTGCAACTTTATATGGATTGTAGATGTAGAAGTTGAGTCATGAGTGTTATATCCAATTAGATGTAGAAGTGTTTTTAACTATTCAAAAAACCAAAGAGTTGAATTATGATTGTAAATCCAAACACACCTAAACCGTCCTGTTTACAAACCTACAATAAGATATAACTAAACTGTCTTGATATTTACATATAAATATATATATATATATATATTTTATTTGATGGTATTCTTCTGTCTCTTCACTTTGTTATTTATTTTATTTTTTCAAGCTTCTTTTTTTTAACAAAATGACCATTAAATGCTTCTGAGAAGCACGTTTGAATCACACGATAATGTCTGTCCAATCTTGAAACACACATAAAAAAAATGACTATTAATGCAATATGCTTGTAAATTCAAAGGCTTTTTTGCAAAAAAAATTTTGTTCAATGATTGATTTGTCAAACGCTACAAGTTCAGGGTAACAAAAAATAAAATAAAATAAAATAAAACAAAGGGTCATTGCAAGAACTGCAGGATTAGTAACCGCAGAGTCGTCTTAAAAGGTGGTCGTTATTCTTCGCGCGCTTTTTGGTTCATAATTTTCCCGTTTCCTTCAAACTGTCGCTTCCTTCCTTCCTTTTCCCAAAAAGCTCTCAAACCAAAACAAAACGCCATGAATGAGGAATCCTTAAGCTCTCAACTCTTCAAACCCTTTACGTTGTCTCCCACTTCTCCGAGCCCGGAGACGTCGTCGAAAAACGTCGACTCGTTCGTGTTGAGTTCTTTGGCAACGTGATTGCCCATGGAGTATGTGTTCGGTTAGGGTTTGGTTCGACCGTCCTCGTTGTTTGCAGATTGATTGAGAAATATTAGAAAAAGGGCAATGTTCGGTCTCCGGCAAAGTGTTTAGGGAGTGTTTGGTTCCGGACAATGTGGTTTGGACGGCGACGTTTGTGGTGTTCTTTTGAATAGTGAGCTTGAGAAGAGTAATTTATTTTGTTTATTTGGTATTAAAATGAGGGATTTGGGGTGGAAGGTGAATGAGTTTAGTCTCATTGGTGTAATTGTGCTTTTGTGTGATTTTAGAAAAGGAACTAATTCATGGAATTGGTGTAAAGATTGGTTTTTTCTGCGTGTTTTTGGTTCATTTGAGAACTCATGGAATTGGTGTAAAGAATTTTTTTTGGTGTGTTGTTGGTTCATGGTTCATTTGAGTATGCTGTTAGAGAAGGAACATATTTATGGAATTGGTTTCTTAGGTGTGGTTTTTTTTTTTTTTGAGCAATGCTATTATGGATATATACTCTAGACGTGGTAGAGAGGCAGATTCAGTTAAGATGTTTGATGAAATTACCGAAACGGCAGCGTTTCTTGCACTGAAAGTATAGGACCTGCATATGATGGCGTGAAGGGTTTGGAATTGTTTAAGGTTCTGTAATTGAAATATTCAGAAGTGAACGAGTATGCGGTGATCAATGTATTGTTTGCAATTGCGGGTTAGTTTATATTGATACCTGGTGAACAGATCCAAGTTCTTTGTCTGAAGGTGGGGTGTTTTCAATTTCAGGTGGGTTCTGTTGGCGATGCTTTGGTTTCGATATATGGGAAGTGTGGGAACGTGAGTGACGCTAGGCAGGTCGTTGGTGTCCTGGATTGTGTTTCTTGGAATTCTTTGATTAAGGGATGTTCTGAAAACGGTCTTTTCAGTCCGGCTTTGGAGGTGTTAGGTCAAATGTGTCCTTAACAACAACCTAGTTCTCTAATGCTGGCAATGCAATTTAATTATCAAGTAATAAAATTGAGGTTCATGTGGGTGATTATGAAATGACTTCCATGACATCAACGTATGAGAAATGCAATTTGATAAATGAATCAAAATGGGTGCAATTTTGTTTTGTTCATGATGCAAATGCAGCACTTCTTAACACGATGGTGACCGCTTTCGTTTGTGCTAGTTTTCCTGTTGATGCTTTGAATTCATTCTGTACTTCAGGGGCCTTGTGTCAAGAAATCAATAGTATAACTTCTGTATCATCCTTAAAGCCTGTGCTTCTTTCACGGATTTATTGAAACAGGATTTGGTCATAATGGCTTTGTACAGAAGTGCTGATTCTGACATTTACCTCAAGTGTGGGAGCATAGGGGATGCAAAGAAGGCTTTTACGTAGACAACTACGGGCCATCTAGCTTCTTGGAATGTAATGATAATTGGGATATTATCAAACAAGGTTTTCATTTCAAACTAACTGCCTTATATTACAAGATATCTAGGCTTGGCATCAAACTGATAAGATGACTTATCATGGAGTTCTTTTTCATGTTTGAACTGCATGGAATATTTCCCCAGTATAGAACATTATGCCATCGTGGTTGACCTACTGAGTCGACTTGGATGCCTGGAAGAAGCAAAGAGGACCATCAACCAAATGCCACAGACCCAGATACTCATACATGGCAGATTCTTCTATCAGCGTGTTGCCTACATGGAAATGTGGACACCTGGGAAGGCTTGTAGCTAAGAATATTTTGGTACCACAACCTGAGAATGAATCTGCTTGTATTCTTCTTTCAAATATCTATGCATCAGCTGGCATGTGGAGTGATCTTGGGAAATTGAGGAAAGCATTGAAAGAAAAAACTAGCCTGAAAGGAGACTGGTTCTAGTTTATATTCATATTAGAGGATTCATTCATTAATTTTTTGCTTAAGATTCATTGCATCCAGAGAGCAAAGAAGTACATATGGAGCTAATAAGGTTGTATGGAGTGCGGACATATCTCAGTGACAGCGGAATGGGGAGAAGGTAGTGTCAATTTGATGAATTATGATCTATAAAACATAGAAATTCATTTTTGTTGGTTGGTTCCAAGCTACAGATTATTTGTGTTAGTGTAATTCCACACATGCGACAATGAGCAGAGTTTGTTACACCTGGAGGTATGTCGTTTATTCAATGTTGAAGTCCAAAACGCACCGCTTCAACTAAGTAAAGAAATGGCTCAGATTGTGACATGTGACAAGCTGCCTCACCGAGTTAATTCATCGCCCAGATTTGATCTGATCTTGTATATATATATATATATATATTACGACTTAGAGAGGGATAAGGCAGAACAATAACACTTACTGTAGAGTCAAGGAAGAAAAGAATCGAGAGGGTGTTTTGTGAGAAAGTGTTCTCGAGTGATTGAGAAGTACAAGAGTGGTTGGGGGTTGAGAAAGTGAGAGGAAACATAAGCGTTTTCTTTCTGGGCATTCCTTCCCTGGGATTAGCACTAAGGCTTCTCTGTAATCTTGATTCTGTAATTGGGGTGTGCTCTAAGTAGATTACAAGTTGTGAGGGTGTAACAAATCTCTGATAGTGAACAAAGAGCTTTCTTGTGAGAGAGCTCAACGAGGACGTAGGACAGTTGTCCGAACCTCGGTAAAAATTTTGGTGTTCTTGGTTCTTTTCCTTTGAAGTTCATATTTGGACATTCTTGATTCAATCCATAATCATTACAACAGTAATCATTACAACAATTTGGTCTTTGGGGATTCTGAAATCCATGGAACGTACTACTTTGCGTTTGAACAATATGCATCTTATCAGATAACGGCAGAATTTGGTGTCTCTCAAATGACGGCTGAAAGTTCAGAAAATACAAAGCCAGTGCAAATATTGTAGAAAAAAACAACATTGATTCTGATAGACTTTGGAATTACTTAAAGCATGTTGAAAGGTTTACAGGAAATTCACTAGCTAACCATTATGTTCGGTTTAGAAAACAAGATTGGCCAAACAAGAAGCGAGAAGACAGTGCAAGTGATGTGATGTCCGAGGGATGTTGACTACGGTGTGGTCCGATTATTTGTGTCCTTGTGATTGATTAATGCCGTGATTAGTATCTACAAACAAACTGTAAATCCAAAGAGTTTGGACGTTGACATGTCCCCTCCTTTCGTGCCATTTTTATGGTCGACATTGTACACTAGTTTTTTTATTGAACTGCTATCTATCGTACCTCAAGCAGTTGGTTCATAAATCAATTTTGTTTTATGTGCAAAGAAAGAGGGACAGAGATTGAGATAGAACTGAAGAACAAAATATTATTAAGATGTTGATACTAGTAGTACAATGTGCAACAAGGAAACTTCTAACGATCTGATTCTCTCTTCAAGTGGGTTCTCCTGCAGGGACGTTTTCTGTCTGAAGAGGCTCTAAAAAGCACAGAAACTATGGAATGGATAGCAGACGCCGCGATTTTCGACTTTATCTGACCCCTCTTCGGGAGAGGCCTTTTGCAACGGAAACTTTTGTCGGTCATTGCAGCATCAGAAACATCACTCACCTTGCTATTCATCATTCAATATCAAAGACAAGTACACTTTTTTTTCCTCTCCTTCAAATGTCCTCTCTTGTAATAAATGTGGATATGGTCACATTATCTGAGACTTTGGAGTATATATAGCAACATTCCAAGCCAATTACAATAACAAGGCATGGGGGTGATTGCCGTTTGGTCTGAGAAAGACCATAGAAAAACAGCTATTTTCTCAAAGCTTGGTGTGGGGTTTTGGGGGGTTATGCCAGCGAGGATGCCTGGCTGTACAAGAGATTCTTTTCAGCTCAACTTGAGGCAAATTGATATTTGTTTGTATGATAGTCTGACATCGGATTTGACTATATGCATAATATGATCCATATCTTTAAGGCCCACCTGATTGTTTTCAAATCTGTCTGACCATTTACACGTGCGGGTTCAAGAGCTGCCTAGGAGCTCGCTGATCATTATACGGGCAAAATGACAGTGAGGCTGTTCTGCTTTGATTTTGATTATTGGATAGGCAGATAATTGATTCTATGTGTGTGTGTGTGTGTGTGTTTTTTTTTTTTTTCCCATTTTGTGGGGTAGAATTGAAATTGAAAAGTCTAAATGCCATTGTGGGTGTTTTAGGGCGCAGAGCTCATTTTAATATTGTTTGGAGAGGGATAATCCTTGGTCACGTTTGAATTGTTGGGCTGTTACCTACAGGTCTAGCCACCTCTGTTCCTTTGTTTTCAATTGTTAATTCTGCGTCACATGGTTAAGTAGGTGGTTTGCAGGTAGCAAAATTACTTGCTATATATAAATCTAGGCTTGTGCTACACTTTTTTTTTTTTTGGAAAGAACTATATTGTATATTAATGTAAAAACCGTGACGTAATATTTATTTAACGTAACACTGATGTTGGAAAGGCGTAGTACAAACTAACTGGTGCTAGCTTAGTTGATAAGAGTAGGGTGCATTAAAGGAGAAGATCTTAGGTTTAAATCCTACAACAACTAGTTATATATATATATATATATATATATACACACACACATATATAAAGAGTAATACAAAGAAAATTTAGTTTTTCAATCCATTCGTTACACCTCCCCGCTGTTGTTACACACTCTCATATATGCAACATGTATAGACAAATGAGAGAGAGGGAGAGAGCGAGCGCGGCTATGCTGACGAATGCAATGAACTCTTTGCTAGTGCATGATTTCTTGTTTAACGTTTCCTTGTGGTTAAAAATGTTTCAATTTAGATTAAGATAGTTTTGGAGCAAGATATGTCAAAGCTTAATTGTCAAGTACTCAGATGAGATAAATATACCGAGAAGTTCTTATAAAATAAAGATTGGCTAATTTACTTGTATAATTTTGCAACTTCACTGTTCTGAAGTCACACATTTCAGAATTTGAGGCTTAAGATTTAAGATTTACCGTCTCCCCTGCAGCCGTGGGCTTTAAAAAGGATGTTTTTTCTGCCTGCAGAAATATTTTTACTTATTATATTTTATTTTATTTTTTGTTGGTTCTACCTAGAGAGAACATCTCTATTATTGTCTCAACCATGTGCAGCTGCATCACCTTTTGATAGTTATTTTATGTCTATATACCTATTCAGAATCTTTATCCCTAGGTCCTCCACGTAGCCGTTTTCCCTGCATATGCTGCCATTCCCATCAATATTGTATAAATTATTATAATATACAAAGTTTTTTTGTTTCTTGAGAAGGCATCAATTATGGAGCCCCGCTAAGGGGGTGTTTGTTTCAGCATTTTAGAGAGTTTGAACTCATTTTTGGGTTTGGATATTAAAAAGTTTAAAAACGTTTCCAAATTTTGGAGCCAAAAAGCCCATTAAACTCAAAATTGGGGCCCCTTGATTTCAAGCTTTTGAGCTTATCTTCCGCATCTGTGGGTCCCACGGTGGCAAAAAGTCAAGGAAGAGATAACACTTTCCAACCAGGGCCACGAGAGATACGTTCGAAGCAAAGGCATGGTTGCGCTAAGACGCGCACACGCTCGAGGGATCTGACACGCAGCTCAATAGCTTGCAACTGGCTTGGCTCGCCTCTCTCACATGCACGGCTCAACGGTTAAACTCAGCTATAGCGGCTTAAATAGAATTTTCACCTGTGAAACCTTTTTGTTCTAGAACGAATAGTAATTCTATGATGTATATCTGTTGAATTTGGATCTAAAGCTGGCTGAGATATCTCCAGTCCTTCCCTTTTTACAATTTTAAGGTATCTGAGAAAACAAAATTCAACTTAGGTTATCATTTATGGAGAGAATAAAAACCTGTTTAAAATCCTTAAAAAGGGATATTTCCAGCCAAGGATCTTCCACAGGCCAACGATAGTACCTTCCAGGGTTAAAGTTCTAAATCCCCAAATCCTCATCCCAGAGAAATATGTAATCATAAATTGAAACAACATCTGGATGTAAGAAGCGTTTTGCAAACCACCTGAAAGAGCCAAAATCCACGGTACAAAACTTAAATAACACCAATGATAGAAACTGCAATGAATAAGCTCAAGTGTTAGATTTCCTAAGCAGGATGAATATATATGGAATGAACAAAACCTTCCCACAAAAAGTTTGGGTTCAACCAATTTTCTCCAAATAAAAGATGTACCACACACAATACGTTGAAGAATGACAACGTAACTTCTCATTATGACAACATTATAGCGGAAAAAAATAAAAAAAGAACAGAAAAATCCCCACTATTAACACCCAACTTACCACTTTGTTTGGTTTGTTTATGTCCAAACACAATTTCAAATTTATTTTTCAAACTCAAAGTTAATTATACATTCAAATATTTATTCAAATTCCAATTCAAACTAAATTTTTCACACTTTTCATCTTAAACCTAATAGTTCAAACTAACGTAATTCGAGCCATTAAAACAAACAGAAATGTCTTGATGGGGCTAGAGCCCCATTAGATAGGAGCGGAACTATATAGAAACAAAGATGAATAGTCACCTCTATTAATTTTTTATATGAAATTTTATAAAAATTATATTTTACCCCTAAAATTACATTCTATACCCTCTTTAAAATTATATTTCATTATTCCTAAAATTAATTTTACCTCTCATCTTATTAGTTTTATCACACTTTCCTCTCTCTTATTAAATTTTTGGCTCCACTCTTGAGACTCAATACGTAGATGGGGACCATTGACTTTGTTGTGGCTCTGTCCCCTCAGGCAAAATATGATTTTTCTAAACTACAATTTTTGCATTCAATATTGTTTTTACATTTTTTTTTACAAAAAGGAGATTTTTTTAGTAGGATTAGAAAAAAGAGACTATCAATAGTTGTTTGTTTTTTAGTTATAGATTAATATCAAAATCTGCCCATTATATATATATATATATATATATATATATATATATATTATGATGTAATTTTAACTGAATGCAATTTTAACATGCAGGACTCATGTGAGGTCCTGCCAGTGCCATGGAAGGATCCTTTATACAATTATAAATGAGGTTTACGTGTATACATGATGTATATATGGCAGCAACACAAACCATCACCATAAATAAACAAAGAGAAAAAAGGATGAAGACTCAAGAGAAAAGCTATAGGATGGTAGCAGCAGAAATACAGCAACAACCGGCGCGCATATATAAATACACACACACATATATGTATATATATATTTGTACATGACTCTTATACCTATATATACAAGTATATGCCTGTGCCTATTAAACCAATAAGATTATAACCCGTAATTAACAAAATAATGAAACTCAGTTTAAAAAGTATACTACATACTAGACTAGAACCTATAGTTTTATAAATAGCAAGATTATATTTATAGGACAAAACATAATATATAATTTAGCCGGCAAAATAATTGTGTAGCTATTCTCAACACCTGAGGCAATACCCTATAGAAGGTACATTATTTAGGCAGCCAAACAATTTGGCTGTCATGCTTCCCAACCCCCAACAACCAGCAGTAGAGAGCCTTCTAGCGGCAGCTGTTGAGCGTTGCTGCCTTGTTTTCAGTCAGTATGTCGTTAAATATGTTAATTATAAAAAATTATTTTTCTGAAGAGAACCTCAATGGTAGGAGAAAGATCTAATCCATCAACAAAAACAAACACCAATGCATACAATAAATGGGGTCGGAGCCAAAAATGAATAAATAAATAAATAAAATAAGTGGAGGGGATGCGTGTGGGGGCGAGGAAGTATTGTTAAAATTTAATCAGATTTAGATATAAATTAAGTGATAAATTTGACATATTATTAAGGGCAAACTTATAATTTTAGAATTTTAAGAAGGGGTAAACTATAATTTCATCCCCTTTCTCATATAAAATTAAAAGATGAAAAAATTTAAAAAGGACAATCGCCTGTACTCAGGTTTGCTTCTAATAACAAAGGCATGATTAAAGTGGCGGAGCAGATAAATTTTTTGGAGGCATATGAAGTATACTTTTAACTAAAACAATAATAAAACTATTTAAATCGAGTTCAATTCACTTTTTAAGGTTTATGATTGACACTATTATGAATTTATTTATGATTCAGTTTTTTTTTTTTTTTTTGTTAAATTAGTATTTTAAATCTCAAATATAAATGCAGTAAAATTTTAAATTTGGAATATAAACTAAAAGTTTTCTAAAACTTTCAATTCAAATATTGAAATTTGAAAATTTCAAGGGGAAAAAATTTAAAAATTTCAGTTGTTGCTAATTCCCAATATGGTTTTACCGCTGGCATAATTAATGCACGTAAAAGAAAAAGATTAGAATAAAAACCATGAAATTATCTTGCAGTTGGCAAACTTATTTACACCGAAAATTTTAATTCAAAATCTATAATATATAAGAATTTTATGCTATAATCACCAAAAAAATTTTACATTATTATTAATATTGACAGATCCACGTTTGGGTCAATACCGACCGCGTGCGCCCACTAAAGTGAAATATAAAAAATAGAGTGCACGTGTTGGACTTGAATTGTTCTGAGGATGTGCTCAATGAGTGCCCAACCACAGCACTATTGGGCTGATCTTGGGCTTTGTACTTTCATAAAAAAGAGTTAGTCGGCTCCTTTAACAAGATCACAATTACATGTAGCACGGTTTTTACGTATAGAGTTAAAATATATATTTAGTTTATAAATATTCTTTATATATTTTAATGTATGTGTATAAAAATATTAATGATTTTAATAATAATATTATTATTTTAATTTATTATTTTATAATAATGATAATATACGTATTTAAGATTTTAAGCAGATTATAATATTAATATCTAAAAAAATAATTTGAAATTAGGGTGTTTGTTACTTAAATTCAAATTGTTATTTAAAATAACGATTTTAAATTCCCTCAGCTAAGAGATAGAATTTTTTACCAACAAATTGGAATCAAGATTTTAACAAATTAGAATTAAGGTGTTATAATTAAATTAATAATTTAGTATTTATGAAGTTTTTTTTGTGTGTCTTATAGATTATATAATTGATACAACATTAAGTTAATGATACATAATGAAAATGATATGTAATGACATTTGTTTTTTAAGACTTTAATTGATAACAATATTTCTGCTGTTTTGTGATGTATAATTAAATTAATAATATAGTATTTATTAAGCCTTTTTGTGTGTTGTATATATTGTATAATTGATATATTATTAAGTTAATTATACGTAATGATAATGATACTTAATGATATTTATTTTTTAAAACTTTAAGTAATAATGATACTTCATATTTAGGTTATGCTAACGTTATAGATTTGTAATATAAACAATACTACATCAAGCTAATGACATTCAGTTTTTATTGCTTCTTGCATTTTTTAAAATTATATTGTAAGTACTTCAATAACACTTCAATAGTACTTAATGATATTTATTTTTTAAAACTTAAAGTGATAATGATACTTCATATTTAGGTTATGTTAACGTTATGGATTGGTAATATAAACAATATTACATCAAGTTAATGACATTTATTTTTTATTGCTTCTTGTATTTTTTAAAATTATATTGTAAGTACTTCAATAACACTGATGATTTTTTTTTTGTTTAAGTTACATTGTAATGAGTTAAGTATATTTATATTTCTCTAATATTATTTTTTTTAACGACTCAATTATGAAAAAAATAAGGAAAGCTGTTAGACAAAACTAAATACATGATAAAGTCTACTTTGAGGGTATTTTTAGACTCTCAATAAATATAATTCGAAAAAAAGGGACGTATAAGTGATATTTGTAAAACGAAAACAAATTTTAAATCACTTCTTAAAAAAAAAGTCACATTGTATATAATTTTTACCTTTAACAAAAGAGAAAATTACATATTATGTTACACTTTTAAAAGTTAAGTTTAGTTATACCACATTTATAAAAGATTATGCTATATTATTGTTCATATTACACATTAAGTTATGCCATAAATAAACATGTGTAATATTTATAAAAAATAAATCTTAAAAGATACAACTTATGAAAATTCCCCTCAACAAAAGCTACAAATTGAAGAAACCATTTTTTAATAGTGAAACGTATAACATTTTTATTTGTGTTTTTGTATAGGAATTTTTGTTTGTATTTATTGGACTATTATTATAGTTTAGGATTCTTTTTTATTTGAATCTCATTTTTATATAATTTCTTTCAGTTTATTCAAACACAAAGACTGACTTACCCTTTATATATTATTTTTGAAGTCTCCCTGTTTTTTATTTTTTAATTGTTCTTCTTCTTTATGACCATTGTATTGTTCTGAAATATGAATAATGGAGCTAGAGGGACAGATTTCTTCTATGAACGTTGTGAAAAATTTAAGAGGTCATGAGAGATAATTAACAATTTGTTTGTTTAAGAAAGACATTTTTAATTGTACTATTGATAATAATGCTATTATATAACAATTTTAAAGCCTAAAAACCCTCTGAGAATTACAATGTATTGCTTGTGCAATATTTTTTTATTATTTTAATTTATAAATTTTGTTCTTATTTGTGCCCCCCACTGACTTTAAATCCTGAATTCATTATGAGCTTAAATATAATATTTTTGTAACTTTTTTTAAATTGAAACTATTTTCACCCCTTGAAGCTTTTTAAAGAATATGGTTCTAAACACTTACTGAAAAACTATATTTTTTGCTTCTCGTCTTTTTATTGACTAAAAGCACAAGCAAAAACTATGCTAAATGAACTCAAATTATCCTGTAAATTTAGAATTTTTAATTTTTTAAATTATATACTCACTTTTTATTTTTAAATATAGTCATATTTCAAACTTAAAAGTCTAAATATGCTTAGTATGTGTTTGGATAATTGCTTCAAATTAATCGTTTTGAACTTAAATATTATAAAGCTCTCTATGGCTACAGTGTAAATAAAAACTGAGCTACAGTATAAATTTTTCTTTTGCTACATGTTTTAAACCAAGATTCCCAAACACCCTATTAGTACTATGAAAATTATATTTTTGGAGCTCTAACTTTTAAATGGTGACTAAAATTTTACATTATATGCTTGGTTCAATAAGAAAAACAAAATAGATAAAATAATGGCAAAAAAAGGGACAAAACTAAAAATATATATATAATTACGTTGTAATTTTAATTCAAAATTTTTGTTCTACTATGCTTCTGCAAAAAATTTCATGACTCCGTCACTGCTTGTGTGGTACACTCATTTAATCACGCAGTCTCTTAATCAAGGAAAGAATAGGGAAGCAATATGAAGAGCATGCAAAAAACAAAAAAACAAAAAAAACAAAAAAAGCCATTGCAATCCCAAAGCCCAAAGGCTTCGAGAACTACTAGGGTGGTCAGTTTCTACCACCGACTTCTTTCCAGAGAAAAGAGTTGAATTGAAGATCGGTTATGATCGCAAGATCATTGTTCTTTCATCTTTGTGTAGGATATCTAAGAGACATGGCATGACTTTCGTACACGAAAAATATTGGTGTTGGTAGAAATAATATCAATACTTCAACAAATATAATTTTTGAAAATTATAGTAAATAGCATTTTATAAAAGTAATTAAAGTAAAATGGTGGTTTTGAAAATATTTATAATAAATAATAAAATTAT
>CAMOHE010025218.1:14272-25610 GCA_946598075.1 Artocarpus hirsutus
GATTGACACTATTATGAATTTATTTATGATTCAGTTTTTTTTTTTTTTGTTAAATTAGTATTTTAAATCTGAAATATAAATGCATTAAAAGTTTAAATTTGGAATATAACTAAAAGTTTTCTAAAACTTTCAATTCAAATATTGAAATTTGAAAATTTCAAGGGGAAAAAATTTAAAAATTTCAGTTGTTGCGAATTCCCAAGATGGTTTTACCACTGGCATAATTAATGCACGTAAAAGAAAAAGATTAGAGTAAAAACCATGAAATTATCTTGCAGTTGGCAAACTTATTTATATGGAAAATTTTAATTCAAAATCTATAATATATAAAAATTTTATACTATAATCACCAAAAAATTTTACATTATTATTAATATTGACGGATCCACGTTTGGGTCAATACCGACCGCGTGCGCCCACTAAAGTGAAATGTAAAAAATAGAGCGCACGTGTTGGACTTGTATTGTTCTGAGGATGTGCTCAATGAGTGCCCAACCACAGCAATATTGGGCTGATCTTGGGCTTTGTACTTTCATAAAAAAGAGTTAGTCCGCTCCTTTAACAAGATCACAATTACGTGTAGCACGGTTTTTACGTATGGAGTTAAAATATGTATTTAGTTGATAAATATTCTTTATATATTTTAATGTATGTGTATAAAAATATTAATAACTTTAATAATAATATTGTTATTTTAATTTATTATTTTATAATAATGATAATATACATATTTATGATTTTAAACAGATTATAATATTAATATTTAAAAAAATAATTTAAAATTAGGTTGTTTGTTACTTAAATTCAAATTGTTATTTAAAATAACGATTTTAAATTCCCTTAGCTAAGAGATAGAATTTTTTACCAACAAATTGGAATCAGAATTTTAACAAATTGAAATTAAGGTGTTATAATTAAATTAATAATATAGTATTTATGAAGTTTTTTTTGTGTGTCTTATAGATTATATAATTGATACAACATTAAATTAATGATACATAATGATAATGATACGTAATGACATTTGTTTTTTAAGACTTTAACTGATAATAATATTTCTGTTGTTTTGTGATGTATAATTAAATTAATAATATAATATTTATTAAGTCTTTTTGTGTGTCGTATATATTATATAATTGATATATTATTAAGTTAATTATACGTAATGATAATGATACTTAATGATATTTATTTTTTAAAACTTCAAGTAATAATGATACTTCATACTTAGGTTATGCTAACATTATAGATTGGTAATATAAACAATATTACATCAAGCTAATGACATTCATTATTTTTTTGCTTCGTGCATTTTTTAAAATTATATTGTAAGTACTTCAATAACACTTCAATAGTACTTAATGATATTTATTTTTTAAAACTTAAAGTGATAATTATACTTCATATTTTGGTTATGTTAACGTTATGGATTGGTAATATAAACAATATTACATCAAGTTAATGACATTTATTTTTTATTGCTTATTGTATTTTTTAAAATTATATTGTAAGTACTTCAATAACACTGATGATTTTTCTTTGTTTAAGTTACATTGTAATGAGTTAAGTGTATCTATATTTCTCTAATATTTTTTTTTTTCAACAACTCAATTATGAGAAAAATAAAGAAAGCTGTTAGAAAAAACTAAGTGGGTGTTTGGAAGAATGGTGGGAACTAATGATGAGAACCATTTTTACTGTAGCATGTGAGAGTTTTACACTGTAGCAATTTTTTTTAATTGTTATTGTAGCATGTGAGAACTTTTTACTGTTTATAACTGAGTTTGTGGTGGGAACTGAGTGGTTCCCACCACTCCCAAACACCCCCTAAATACATGATAAAGTCTACTTTGAAGGTATTTTTAGATTCTCAATAAATATAATTCGAAAGAAGGGACGCATAAGTAATATTTGTAAAACGAAGACAAATTTTAAATCACTTCTTAAAAAAATTCACATTGTACAATTTTTACCTCTAACAAAAGAGAAAATTACGTATTATACTACACTTTTAAAAGTTGTGTTTATTTATACCACATTTATAAAAGATTATGCTATATTATCATTTATATTACACATTAAGTTATGCTATAAATAAACATGTGTAATATTTATAAAAAATAAATCTTAAAAGATACAACTTATGAAAATTCCCCTTAACAAAAACTACAAATTGAAGAAACCTTTTTTTAATAGTGAAACGTCTAACATTTTTATTTGTGTTTTTTATAGGACTTTTTGTTTGTATTTATTGGACTATTATTATAGTTTATGATTCTTTTTTATTTGAATCTCATTTTTTATATAATTTCTTTCAGTTTATTCAAACACAAAGACTGACTTACCCTTTATATATTCTTTTTGAAGTTTCCCTGTTTTTTATTTTTTAATTGTTCTTCTTCTTTATGACCATTGTATTGTTCTGAAATATGAATAATGGAGCTAGAGGGACAGATTTCTTCTATGAATATTGTGAAAAATTTAATAGGTCATGAGAGATAATTAACAATTTGTTTGTTTAAGAAAGACATTTTTAATTGTACTATTGATAATAATGCTATTATATAACAATTTTAAAGCCTAAAAACGCTCTGAGAATTACAATGTATTGCTTGTGCAATATTTTTTTATTATTTTAATTTATAAATTTTGTTCTTATTTTTGCCCCACTAACTTTAAATCCTGAATTCATTATGAGCTTAAATATAATATTTGTGACTTTTTTTAAATTGAAACTATTTTGACCCCCTGAAGCTCTTTAAAGAATATGGTTTTAAACATTTATTGAAAAACTACATTTTTTGCTTCTCGTCTTTTATTGACTAAAAACACAAGCAGAAAGACTCAAATTATCCTGTAAATTTAGAATTTTTGATTTTTTAAATTATATACTCACTTTTTATTTTTAAATATAGTCATATTTCAAACTTAAAAGTCTAAATATGCTTAGCATGTGTTTGGATAATTGCTTCAAATTAATCGTTTTGAACTTATATATTGCAAAGCTCTCTATGGCTGCAGTGTAAATAAAAAATGAGCTATAGTATAAAGTTTTCTTTTGCTACATGTTTTAAACCAAGATTCCCAAACACCCTATAATAAAAAACTATCCATATTACTTTCCCAAAAAAAAAAAAAAATCAATAGTACTATGAAAATTATATTTTTGGAGCTCTAACTTTTAAATGGTGACTAAAATTTTACATTATTTGCTTGGTTCAATAAGAAAAACAAAATAGATAAAATAATGGCAAAAAAAGGGACAAAACTAAAAAAATATATATAATTACGTTGTAATTTTAATTCAAAATTTTTGTTCTACTATGCTTCTGCAAAAAATTTCATGACTCCGTCACTGCTTGTGTGGTACACTCATTTAATCACGCAGTCTCGTAATCAAGGAAAGAATAGGGAAGCAATATGAAGAGCATGCAAAAAACAAAAAAACAAAAAAAACAAAAAAAGCCATTGCAATTCCAAAGCCCAAAGGCTTCAAGAACTACTAGGGTGGTCAGTTTCTACCACCGAGTTCTTTCCAGAGAAAAGAGTTGAATTGAAGACCGTTTATGATCGCTAGATCATTGTTCTTTCATCTTTGTGTAGGATATCTAAGAGACATGGCATAACTTAGGTACATGTAAAATATTGGTGTTGGTAGAAATAATATCAATACTTCAACAAATATAATTTTTGAAAATTATAGTAAATAGCATTTTATAAAAGTAATTTAAGTAAAATGGTGGTTTTGAAAATATTTATAATAAATAATAAAATTATACGGTACATAAAAAATTTAAGGTAAATGTCCATTTACTCAAATAAAAAAATAACATACTAAACAAATTTTCTATTTACTACTATTTACTACATATAGTTTTAAAACCTACTATATATTTCAATTATTTGGTGCAAATATATTTCAATTATTTGGTGTAAATATAGTATGTTTTGAAAATATTCATATTAAATAATAAAATTATTCGGTAAATAGAAAATTTAAGGTAAATATCTATTCACTACAAATAAAAAAGTAACATACTAAATAAATATAAATTTTCTATTTACTATTATTTACTACATATATTTTCAAAACTGAATATATACTTCAATTATTTAGTGTGAATATACTATTTACTTAAACATCACTTTTTTACATAAACTTAGAGAGAGATCATCTCAACAGAAAATGACATAAATTTTTAAAAAACACGTGAAAATTTCTCTTGGAAAAAAAAATACTACAATGGTCAAAAAATTAAAATTTTGATGTCGATTTTTTAATCCTTGCTCAAAAATTGGAGGAAAACCCATTGCAAATTTACTAGTAAATTCACAAAGATTGACACGTTTTACTAGAACGTAGGAAGACATTTTGTAAATAATAATAATTCAATCACGAAGAGCACTAAAGAGAATCAATTTCTGGCCGCTTGCCAAGCTAACTAAATCTTCAGAGTGATAAACACATTTGTGATTCTTTGATTTCATGTCAAGGCAATAAACCTTGGGGCCTAGGCGACCAAACAAGGAACTTTTAGTGAAAATTACTTAATTAAAGCAAATGGCGCACAGAATGTCCCTTTATTCTTTGCTCTACTCCATCACGTTGGTGCTTTCATCCTAACCTTATGCACAATTAAATTCTTAAGACTTACAAACCCCTTTGTCTCGATCCGGGAAAAGACGATGGCAGCTGCTGTCCGTTTTACAGGTGCCGCCTCATGGAAGAGTTTGTGCCACAAACCAAATGCAAAGCCATCCCTGGCCACCAAAACAACATCTCACTTTGAGAAGAACAGATTGGAAACCCATCATCAGAATTTCAACCCCAGGAAACAGAATATCAAGATCAAAACGCACAGATATTACCCGATTTTGGCTTCAAAGATGGGCAGCATTTTCAGTTCAAGCTCCCTTTCCCCATCAGAAACGATTAAGGAATTATATGCATGCATCAATGACGGAAAGTTGAAACGCCTAGGCGATTACATCTCAGCAGACTGTTATATCGAAGAGTGCTCCTTCCCCACCCCCTTTGTAGGCAGAGAGGTTCATACAACTCTTCTTCTTGAGAATTTTTAAGCCATTTTCTTTTTGCTTCCACTATCAAAAGACCAAAGAAAAAGCCATTTTGCAGGAGGTTTTGAACTTTTTCGACCAGCTTATTACGGGCATGGGGGACAATGTGAAGTTCAGGGTTAAACAAGTGTGTGAAGGAGATGAGCTTATAGCAGCCGCAAACTGGCACTTGGGTATTACTTTCCTATATTGCAACCACACACCCACACAGTCTCACTAGATCATTATCCCTTAATTTCTGTAACATGACAAGGCTAAAAAATGGCATGGCAGAATGGAAGAAGGCAGAGATCCCTTACACAAGAGGCTGCAGCTTCTTTGAATGCTCCAAAGAAGGAGAAAAACTTGTTATAAAGTATAACTCGCAACGTCGGTTTTCACTACTTTTAGTCTGTGGATTCTGTAGAATGCTACCCGAGCTTCACCAAATATGTGATTTCTTGCAGGAAAGCACAAATCGTGATCGAGTCACCGATCAAACCAGGAGGCCTAGTGCTGGTAATTTCACCTAACTTATTCAAAAAAATTATGTGGAACTATTTCGAAATCTTGAATTCTAACTAATGCTAAATCAATCAACTTGACTAGTGCAATTATTTTCTGATCCTTTTTGTTTTTGTTCATGACATGATTCTCCCAATTGAACAATCCAGGTTTTGTTGAAGATTGTTACTAAAGTATTTGATCTTTTTCCGAAGACAACCGAATGTATGCTTAATCCTCTTTTTCAGGGTAAAAACGTAGCTTCATCTTATCAACCACACCAATATAATACACTCACACATACCTCCTTGATTTGCAGGGTTCCTAAGAAGTCCTTACATTATACTACAACGGCTAGTAAAGATTTACACCATACTTTTCGGAATACTCATCAACCCAATTCTAAAAAGCTATTTACACGTTTGGAACTTGACGGCTCGAGTACATGGTTATGTTTTCAAAATTTTGGTGTATATTCTAAAGATTTTCATCAAGTAAAGGACACTCTTTTTACTTTCCAATCAAGTACCAGCAGCACTAGAGGAGAGAGGCTTTCACCTGTCAGTCGTCGTTTCCATCGTGAGTCGATCAAGACTCAACCAAGGAGAGAGCAATCAGCGGTCCAAGAAATGGTGGAAGCGGAGTAGGTCAGCTGAAGGCGACTATAGGATCGGCCTTCTCTTTTGTAGCTGCTTTCTCTTCTAAAGAAACATCTTTCCCATGTTTCTTTGATGTTGTAGAGGCCACATTACCTATTAAAAATATTATACAACTGCTTACCGCACTATAACGATGAAAATAATGCTTCATACACTAAATTGTCTCCTGGGTTAATTATATAATTAGACCTTATGATTTTAATTTTTTCTTAAATTATCTCTCTGTTTTTTAAAACTACAAAAATATTTTTTGAATTTAAAAAAACCCATTTCAATCTCAATCATTCACAGAATTTGTGGACAAAAAAATAGAAAGGGATGAGCATACATACCCTTAATTAGATCAAATTTATTTTAGAATTTCTTCTCTCGAGAAAAATCTCAAATAATATCTAACATTCAAAAAAACATAAAACTCCACTTTTCTTTTTTGGAAATTTGATGTTTTGTATTAGAGTTTTTTTATGTTTTATAAATTTATAAAACTACTAAATATTTTCATAGATTGTTTAAGGGTAATTATATACTCATAAATGATATTAAAATAAGTTTTCTGAATTCAAACAAATCAATAAAATAATTAAAACTGAATAACTACGAAGCAAGCCATTGTTTCGTTTAGCAATTTCTTCAAACAAAAGGTGGGCACATCAGAAACAGGGTTGAGAGGATACCACCGAGTGATTCTTTCAAAGGGTAGAATGGTTTGACTTTGTTCTTTGCAGTTGATAATGCAGTTATACCCTTCATGTATCCACTTTAGCTTATCACTTATTTACCGGCAATCCTGAGAAATGAACAAAAATGGGAAGAAAATTCAACATTTTTCATCC
The DNA here is from genome assembly GCA_946598075.1 of Artocarpus hirsutus. Taxonomy (NCBI): domain Eukaryota; kingdom Viridiplantae; phylum Streptophyta; class Magnoliopsida; order Rosales; family Moraceae; genus Artocarpus; species Artocarpus hirsutus. The sequence goes on from CAMOHE010025218.1 coordinate 21,327, forward strand.
TGGAATGTATTGAATTCATCTTTTCATATTCTCATCTAAAACTGAAATGAAAAAAAATGCTGATTGTGTCGAATTTTCCAGAGATTTTTTTTTTCTTTTAACTTTAAAACGGGAGATTCAAGCACCTCACCTTTATGAAATCGGGCGCTGATCTAGGCCCGGATCACTTCTTGAGAGTTTTTCAAGTAAAGCATTAAAAGCAAAAAAAGGGTAAAATTTGACAGCAAAAACTACGAAAATCGTCGACCCCATAACAAAAGACGCTTGTGACTGTCCAAAATCCAAATAATGTTCGTTTGCTATGAAGTATTTCTTGAGATCATACACAGGAAGGAATAATTCAGCAAAAACGACATGAAGAGAAAGCGAGTTTAATATCGTACCTGAGGATGTTGGGGGAATTTCGTAATTTTGCAGCAACGGAAAGAGAGAGAAAGAAACGACAACTTTGCAAGAGAAGAGACAGCCTTTTGTTAAAATAAGTTAAAATAATTTTGTTTTAAAAAATAAAAATCTTTAAAAAGTTGTACTAAAAATATTTTTAAAATTTCTACCTTAAAAATTATGTAAAAATATTTTCAAAAATTTTCAAAATAAATTACCTTTGACAAGGAAGCCATGGATAGAACAACTGAAAAGGATCGAAAATTTTCAAGTAACGATGTCATGAGCTACGTGACGAACGTGGGATGATTCTGGAGCAATGCTAGGTCCTACAGACAGGTGATATGGAGATTTGATTTGTTTGACTTTTGTCGATATGTTAGTTTGAAGTATGGACCATCGGGTGGGCCCATGGCCTATGGGGGGTTCACTCAAGACTTATATTAGAACAATAGTTTGAATTACGAATAGTATAAAGCTTTCATGTGTTACAACAAAAAGTTATAAGATAAAACTCTCATATACTACAGTTCTCAAACATGAACTGATGACACCATTATTTGCTTCGTGTTCGAAAGCTCTAAACGACATTAAAAGAAAGGATGAAATGCTTTAGTTGTCCCCAGCCTTTCAAGAAGGTGAACATTTGGTCGCTAATTTTTTATTTATCAGTCTTCAATCTTTAATTTTAGTTGCTGAGGGACTAATTTAATGATCAAGCAGTTAACTTTGGATGGAAAAAAGGAGACAAACTACTCCCTAAAATTATTAAAAATGTGATAAATTGATCCAAAAAGTATAAAAAAGGTGACAAATTGGTCCCCAAAATCAATGTTTTAACCGTTAAATTGGTCTCTCAGTAACTAAAATAAAAGGTTGAAAGCTGAGAAATCAAAAACAAAAGGTTAAAGATTAAAATCATACATTCGTGAAAAAATAATAGGGTGTTTGACATGGTAGTGGAAACCATCAGTTAGAACTGTTTTTACTGTAGCATGTGATAGCTTTATACTGTACCATTTTTTTCTTTTTACTATAACATGTATTTTTTTTTTTTTACTATAACATGTACGGGTTTTACATTATTCATAACTGAATTAGTAGTATAAACTACCTTAGGTCAAACACCCTTTAAAACTAACATAACAATTTACCTTTAAAAAAAGGTCAAAAGCTCCAAATGACATATCGGGTCGATTCGACAAAGATTCATTTTGTAGTAATGGTGTCTAATTTGACAAATATCCCTAAAAAGTGGGATCCCACATGGTGGGGCCCATCCCTGTGAGGGGCCAAGGTAACTGCCTGATCGGGCGATTTAGAACTGCCTAATTTCCCTTCTACGGCAATGGCTTCATCATTTCCCAAGGTAGCTTGAAATAAGTGTCTAATTCTAATAAATATCAAGTTTTGAGAATATTTGTAAGAAATTATAAACTTGTAGTGTAAATAATTTATTCATTCTGTATTTATAATGTAAATAATTTTTATTTATATAATAAATAAATTTAAAGTGTAAATAATTTATTTACCTGTTTATTTAAAGTGGAAATAAAAATTACTCACATAGTAAAAAAACTGCTTATATTATAGACATGTTATTTATTATAAATATTTTTAAAACCAGTTGTCTAGTTTAAAAAGTTTTAAAAATATGCCTTATTCTCCTCATTTTACCAATATTAAATAGGGAGCGGAGCATTCTGGAATTTTTCTCGTGAATGGGCCTTAGTTGTCCATAAGTTAAGGCCCAAAGTTGCATCAGTATTAACATCGATTAATACGTGGGGAAAAACACCCTTTTGTTCATTTGTGATTATTTTGTAATTGTAGCAACAATATATTGATTAGCGCAACTAATATACATACTCAAATTTCAATGGGCCTTTTCTTGAAACTTTATGTTCAACCTTTAACATCCCCTAAAACAACGAACATCTTATGTTGTATGCTGTGCTCATTCATGCATAAATCAATCTAATTTTTCCTTTTCCTTCCAAAGAACACAATCAATTAAATCGGAGGTCTTTTATATATATATATATATATATATATGTATGTATATATATATATACACACATACAAGTGCGGAGCCATCTAAGGACAAAAATGGATGGCTGTCTCCTTAAACCATTTTTTCTTTTAATTTTATACATAAAATTTTATAAAGGTTATGTTTTGTTCTCTTAAAATTGTATTTGGCCTCTCTTAATATTGCACTTTGTCTTTTCAAAAATTTTATTTCTTTTTATTTACCTCATCTCGTTAGTCTATAACATCCTGTCCTATCTGACTAAGTTTCTTGGCTTTGCCCATGTGTAATACTTACAAATTCACGCACAACTATACAACGAAAATTCATGTATTTTGAAAGCAGGCACCAGCAGGGCACCAGCATACAAAGTAGTTGCAATGTTGCTCTCAATGGTGGAGCCAGTCTTTTACCTTAGTGGACCAATATCATACACTACTTTCAATTATAAATGAATTACGTAACAATCTTTTTCAAAAACTACTAGATATATATTGAGATTTTTTTATTATAAAAAATATCCTACTAGTAGAGTTTTTCCATGAAATATTTGATTTTTATTAACTGTTTAGCATTCTCAGTTTTAACCAAAATTTTTGGTTGCTACAATGTAAAGCTCTTATATGTTATAATGTCAAGCAAAATTGAGCTACAATGTAAAGTTCTCACACACTACAGCAATTTTAACCTAAATTTGGTTTTAACCAATGCTCCTAAACACCCTATATATATAAATATTTTTTTTTGCATATCTTTTTTATTTTGATATAATTTTAGTCATACACAATGTTTAGAAATATGAAGTAATGATAAAGATATTTTCACTAAAGTTTTATTCTTTTTTTCATTTGTATACCTTGTATTTTGAGTGTAATGACCAAGAAAACTTCATCAATAAAACTTAATATTTAATTAGGTTTAATTAATGAATTTACTTTTAAAAATGTAAATTTTTGTACAAGTTGTAAAAGTTGTAATTTTTATAAAAATTATGATAAGGTATGAATAAACAGTATTGATTGCAAATTTCACGATGAATGTGATGCAATGTTGGATATTATAAAATACAGATTTTATGAGTTTAATTACTTAGAAATTTGTAAATAATATCCATAAAATGAATTTTATATCACGATTAATTGTAAAATTGTGATATAAAAGAATGGGTCACTAGAATGTAAATAGGACATAAAGGTTGTCTAAACCCTAATCAGGGGTAAAAAGGAGGCCAAAGCAGTATAAGAATACTGCTAAATGAAAACGCAGATACAGAAAATGTCATGTTTGTACTTCAAAAGTGAATGAAAAGTAAGTTAAATATTTTTATACAGTCTAAGGCTAGGAAGTACACTGATTTGGCCACTGCAGTACAAGAAAAATACTACGTGATGAAAAATTACACAGTGTAAATTTTTGGACCCCACAAAGTGGACACCCAACCGAATTTGATTGGGCCACCAAGCTTAGAAATGTGGCCCAATAGCATGAGGACACCTATGGGGCGTTTGGTATGCAGTAATCCAAGTTTTCAGATTACTGGGAATGTGAAAGAGGGTAATTTGATTCCTGGGAATATGTATTACTGTGTTTGGTTGTATACGGGAATCTAATGTCTGATTCCTGGGAATGTTAGATTACTGTGTTTGGTTACACATGGAAATCTTTTTCCTGATTTTTAAAATTTTTTTTACCTATCATATATATATTAAAAACTATGTGAAAAAATTTTAAAACATAATTTCTTAAAGATTATAAAATATTTTAATATAAATTTATTATTTATTACTAATCAATTTTATTATTAATAATATAAAGTCTAATAAATTAATTTATAAATAATCATCCATATCAAGTATTGTTTAATGAAT
>CAMOHE010025219.1:0-14625 GCA_946598075.1 Artocarpus hirsutus
ATCTCCTCTGAGCGGATTGAATAAGTGGGAGATGCATGATTGTAAGTTTTCCTGGTTATGTTCAATACCAAGATGTGCTATTTTTTAAATTATTTTAGAACTGTTATTTACTCAAAAACAGGTTTTAAAACTTGCTATTCCCTTATATTTCTCTTGGACTTTCTAGGGAAAGTAAATAATATTTTTTTCAAAACTAATTGTAATAAATAACAGGTTTTGAAAATATTTGTAGAAAATTATAAATCTATATAGTGTGAATAATTTATTTATACCCAGTGACAATATTCTTCTTTACACGCTAAATATATATATTTTTACAAAGAAATAGATGAAATATATTTAAGGTGTAAATAATTTATTTACTTTTTGTTTATTGTTTAAATAATTTTTATTTACATATTAAATATATTATTTATGTTGTAGATTTATTATTTACTATGCATATTTTCAAAACCGGTTATTTATTTTAAGAAGTTTCAAAATCTATATTTCTATCCTGAAAAACTCTTTTCACCCTTTCAGGCTACAGCCCGGGCCCTCACATGGGGTGGGCCCCACCTTGTAGGACCCACCCCATGTGAGGGGCCCGGGCCATAGCCCAACGGGGCTATTTATAATTGCTCTTCCGTCCCTCTCCCATTTTGTAGTCCAAATGAGGCCCATGCACCACAGAAGGGAAACGGGAGACGGGAGGCGGGCCTGGACTTGATCGTCATTAACGTATTCATTCCGGTGACTCCATCAAATCGCTTGGTGTAAGTATATCCCTGCTTATCAAATCAGGTTTTATAATCCGAAACCAACGTGACTTCCTGTCTATGCCTCTGTTGTTAAAATAGAATCATTCACGAAGATCAACATATAAAGGGAAATCGATCCCGACCATAACAACTTGCATTCGTCTCAAACCATACAAAAAATATACGTGAATCTAGTTATTTACATGATACATAAATGAGAATACTGCAACAGAAATATTTGAACTAAATTTCCAATGCAAAAACCATTTATTTTTGTTTCTCAGTTTGTATGATTGTATCCTTATCTTTTTTCTCCAAATGAACTAAACTTGTAATTAGAGGCGCACAAAAACCCCCAAACTGCTACTCCTGCACCAAACAACACTCATTTTTGTGCCATCTCATCAAATCGTGGTTTTAGACAGCCCCTAATAAGCGGTTTTGGTTTGGGTTTTTCCCAAATTGCGGTTTATTAAACCCGCACATCCCTGCCCAAACGCGTTTGCAAACCACCATAAGAATTCATGTTACATGTTATGAAGCATGAATTATAAATATGAATGATGATTGCTCGATATTGATGACCACCTTTGAGTGTAAAAAATAATAATTTGATAATAATTGTCCAAAAAACGAACAACAAATTTGTTTTATAGGTCCAAATCGCTTGTAACCCGCTCACCTCAAATCACCCTTTTACAAAACCACACTGTCATTATAGTAGATGCCAATACAAAATACGGCTAAAAATCCCAAAAAGAAATCATTAACAAAGAGAAGCAGTGTCTTCAAAACGCTAAAGATTGTTGAAGCCTATAGGCATAGTAAACAAGGTTGTGACAGCTTTAGGGTTCAAATGTTGTTGAGACATTTTGTAAAACTAGACTAGTCAAAAAGTTTTATTAGCATAACTCTTCAAAAATTTTAATCTGCAAAATGACTTTAGAACAACCCTGCATGACCATGGAACGACCCTCGCTCAATCATATGGTTGTTCGGCGAAAAAACAAACAAGGTTATTTTTTTACATTTTCAGAGAAGTAATTTTAACAACTTCTCCAACATTGCTTGTTGACTTACATCTTTGGGAACCTGAAGGCGCTGGTTGGTACACATGAAGCTCCTGCAGATGATCACTACGTTTATTATGAGAAGAAACAAATAGGTTTGCTGAGTATCTGTTGAGACATAACCCCGCATCTATTAGAAATAACGAGCCTTTGCCCCATTGTTTTTGGTATAAACTGTTATACATGGTGAGACCTTTTAGTTGTTTTTTTTTTGCTTTTTACTGAATACTTATTTGTTCTTATTTTTGGTGCATGTTGTAACTACTAAAGATACCAAAGGTAGCATTCAAGCATAACTTGTAAAAAAGAATTTATCATTTTGGCTCCACAAAAATAAATAAATAAATAGTATTAAAAAAAAACCCAACCTTCAAGATCTATCTTGCCAGCAGTGCAAATGTAGTGCGCTAGAGGTTGGATGAACACATCATGATCATTCATCACCTCACTCCAACGCCATCGACTCTCGCTACAGGGATGATATGCTGTTACAGTTGGATGCGAGCGGGTTATCCTCGACGGAGAGGCATTGCCAAGGTGATGCCACTCCAGCTTCCAATCATTCTGACTCACAAAACTCGTTGATCACAATGCAAAGCAAGATGGCTTCGACAAGATCCTGAAAATTTTCTAGCTACACCACCAAGATCATCCTTGCCTCCTGTGTCATCCTGTCAACTTAACACTGAATCGTTGTCTTAAGAGCTTCAACATTTACATTCTAGTATTATGAAAAGTAATTGACCTAACTACCTAGTATTATGAAAAGTAATTGACCTAACTACCAAGAACTCATGAGAATATTTTTAGATGTACATGACCTTTGTAAGGTGATTGTTGAGGTGATTAAAACACCTACTAATCTAAGATATTCTCTTGGAGATATTATTCTAGATTTTATTTAATGGATGGAAAAACAGTGTATTCTAATTTTTCAAGAAATTTTTTTTATTTTCTATGGTAAAAGTAGCCAGGTTCCTATCAGAATAGCAGGTAAAAAAGAACTCTGGAAAATGACAGCGAGTAACAGGCTCAAACTATACAAATATGGAACGTTATATATAATATAATATTTGCAGACATCTCAATATTGCTAAGTTGAATCTATAGTATTTTACACGACATCCAGCCTATATTGCTCGTGTTTTGACTAGTTGAGAGCGGTGACTAGGAATTCAGTGATATAAACTGGTCAGTACAGCCCATAAGGCTAATTACCAGACTCAAGTACAGCGGCTGCCTTTGTCAACTCACATAATATTCAACAATCTAGCTCAATCTTTACTCAACCATATGGCACAGCATTACCAAAATTTTTTATGCAAGTTTTGCCACACTAACTTCCCTATGATGACGACGAGGATGAAACTTCGAAAAATGTTGGTTTTGGGGTTGAGGGGCAGCCAAGAGATTGGATTATGTCCTCTACACCCAGGACCTTGAACTTTCGGGGTGAATTCAGAGCAATGTTATCAACTCGATGCTCAAAAATCTTCCCTTTCTTGTCAAGCTTGTAAGCAGAGATGCCATCAAATCGACCACGACTCTCCCATGGAACTCTTGAGATTCCATGGACAGTCCAGCGAACCATTATGACATGCTCCATAGGCTGCCACACGCTACTGATCTCAACCCATAAGGCTTTAAAAAAAATTCTCCCATGGAATCGTAGAGCCCAGAAGATAGACTTGTAATTCTCAATACCCTTAAAAGTATTGAGAGGATCTTTAAACACAATGTCCTCCCTACAGAGAACAGAGGGAAAAAAATAATTATTTTTAAAAAGAATGCGCTGTTAGAGCTTCTCTTTAAGAGAAAAGAGTGAAAAATCACACAAAGATTCGTATAAGTTTTGTTCTCATGAAGCGAACAACCAATTAAAGATCAACAGAAGTAACCAAGAAAGGACCAACCCAGTGGTATATTGAAGGTCAGTAAGGTCAAAATTAATACCATTCAAGTTCATCGACAAGATTATGTAGTTCTTGACAACATTTACATCTTACATAAATATCCATATGTACACAAGTGTCCAAAACTAAGAGACAGAGCCAAGCAGAATAAAATTCTCTAACATATAGAAATCTATACATCATGGCATGCCAGAGAAGGAAAAAGAAAAAAACAAAAAAGCAAAACACAATTATAAATGGCGATATATATATATATATATATATGATCAATAATGTAGACTGCATATCTGACAGCAAGATTGTGTATATGTTCATTCAATAAGACGCAATGCAAATTTTTTTGGAAGCCAAGTTTCCCAGATTGAAAAAAAGTAGCTTTGCCTTGTGCTTTCTCAGCAACCAAACAGAAGTGGCCATTCTAAAACTACCAAACTGCAAATTCCAAATTTCTTATAATGAATACGCATGTGTGTTCTGTACAAAAATATTCCACAAATTCATTCCTTTTTTTTTCTGCCACAACCGCAAGTATAGTAAATGGAAAGGCTGAAACGCCCAAAAAAAAAAAGGAAAAACAAAAATTAAACCTGAAAATATCGAAGCTGAGTTCTCTGTAGAACAGTTCAGGGAAATCCTCCCTGAGAGCACGGATCGCATAGCCCATGTTCACGTAGTAATTCTGCTTCTCCTCTTCTTCCTTGTTTGGCTTCGAACTTTGCTTTACCGGGGCCGAGAACTGTCCGTACAGCCTCAAATTCTGATCCCCTTCCGAAACCCTAACCTCGCAATCTGTAACCCTAGCGCAAACACTAACCCTAAAATTGGACCCAAACTTCTTATCGTTCGAGAAAATTCTTATGCTTTTGAGCTTTCCAGGAAAAGGGTTTGGGTAACAGAAGACCCTAGAAATTTCAGGCGAAGGAACGAGAAGAGCCATGACGGAAAAGTCTGGCTTTCAATTAGGAAGTTTGGCTCAGAAGCGGCCGGAGAGTTCCATTTTTTTTTTTCTCGGGAAAATGGAGAGGGAAAATTATCTTCGTTTTTTTCTGCGGGATTTTCTGGAGGGAGGACGAAGACGGTGATAGGAAGAGATCTGTTTGGATAATATTTATGTTTAGGATAATTGGAATTATCGATAATTAAAATAAGGGGAAGAAAATATTGATTGGCTAGGCGGTGTGGCGTACCCGAGCGCGCCATTTCGCGCGGATGTAGTCGAGTTAAAAAGTTGTGGAGCATTTTATGATGTCGTTGAGCTTAAGTGTATTATGATATGTAAAAAAAACTTTGTATTATAGTATAATTTTGTTTTATATAATGATATGTGAGGGTTTTATTTTGTAGCCGTTAGAAACTAAAAATTCTAACTTTATAGACCAATAAAGCCTTCATAGAAACATTATATTAAAAACTGAAACAGATAGCTATTGCTTCCATAAAATCTCATTTGATTCTTGAATTTTGTTATGTTCTCTCCCTTAGGTCGAGTGGCTATGCGCCTTGGTAGTCCTACTTGAGTTAAATTTGAACTGTTTGTCTCAAACCTTCTTCTCCTTTTGCATACTGTTAGTAAGGGGTTAAGGAAAATTCAAGTATTTTTCTCTTTATAGGGGACATTCGCTGCTTCTAGTCGTGCTTCTACTTCCAAGTATGTTGATTCAAGCATTCCTTCAATGCTGGGAGTATTAAAAAGATTGGGTTTCATAGCTATAGCTCTATGTGAGACCAACCCATTATCAAATAACTAATTTGGAGATATGCACTGCATGACTGCGTATTCTGCTCGACATTGGTTGTATTTTTTTAATACGATAGTCATAGTGTGGATATATCTTAAGATAATATATTACGATAAATATCTTCAAGTTCATATTAAGTTGTACCATAAAAGAAAAGAAAGAGATTGGAGATACCATATTATAAAGATAAAGCAAAAAGGGAACATAAAAAGAAAAGGAAAAATGATGAAAAATAAGTAAATGAAAAGAGAGTGTGTGTGTGAAAGTGTCACTTGCCGCACATTGAAGATTGTACCAAAACACGCATTCTTACTTTTGTATAGATAGTAATATATAGATTATAGGTGATAGATTGGTTATCCTTCTTTGCCTAAGTGTGTTAAATTGATGATAATAATTTGTGTTTTATCACCAAAAAAAACCTTGGTGGTTTCACGTTGTAACTTAATGATTTATTTATGATTAATATGAGTTAGCAATTAACAATTAGTCTATCAACGACAAACTGTTGGAAAAACAAATTCGCAACAGAATTAAAAAAGTTATTTAAATCTTTTTCTAAATAATAAATTCGACATGCTATGTATATAAATTACTTACAGATCTTATGTATCGCTTTTAGACTAGAAACTATATTTTTGAATAAAGAAGATTTCTATCAGAACTGCTATGAGAAAATCGCTACCGAAAGAGCCTCAACCAATTGGACTTTTTTGTTATTCTCTTTTCCACGATCAGAATATGAGTGAGCACACCTTATTCAGTCTTACCCTGGGCAACGTCTCATTTCAACCACTTGAGAAAACTAAGAGCTAAAGTTCAAAATATAAAACAATAACCATATAAGAGTTTTAGAGTTTCTCTTAATAGAATACTATCTCTAAAGTTCTCAAATGATCTAAGAAACAATGAGAAAACCCCTCCTTTATATAAGGGGCAGATTGGGACTCATTCTTATCAAATTATGCTTCCAAATTTGAATTTGGATTAGCTTCTCATCACAAAACGCATGAGATGCATATCGCCACGTTGGCAAGGGGCTGTCAACTGCCCAATACTAGGTTCAATCAACCAATGCATCATGGCTGTCAATCCTACGCGTTTTTTCACCTCCAAAAAGTTATCCTTATCTACCTATTCAAAATTTAATGGATAAATCCTACTTTATTTGATCCCAAGTATCTATTATATATCTTCAATTTTAATTCAAATAACCCTATAAAAAAGTTATCTAATCAAAACAATTCTAAATAGATAAGTCCATATTCAAATAAAATATATTTCAAATAATTTAACTCGTTTATTTTGAATTAATTTTGTAAGTTAATTCAACCAATAAACTAACATAAATTATTAAAATCCAATTAATTGAATTTTAGCCAATCTTAAGAATTAACATAAGTTACTAATTTGTTAAAGAGACGCACCGTATCATTATAGGAAATTATGTGAGCTAGCAAAGGGACCCAATTGACTTATATAAATCGAGCTTCTATAATTATAAAATGACATGTTGTCGACATGTACAATTAATAATTATCAACTCTAAAGCTACTCTATTAAAAACTTTCAGTTGTACTCTCGAACTATATATAATTACAAAACTCCAAAAAGTTAAATGTCTATGACATATCATAATGTATAACATCTTCATAGGATATTCTTAATCAACTTAAAGATAAAACTCCGTTTTACCTTTCCGATTATTTTTTATCTTATATTCCACTATCTCACTATTAAAAAACTTACTATTCATAACTAACACAAATAGTATACCATTCAGTTACAAATATGTATTTAAATGTTTGAGCGCTCTAGCTTTCCAATTACAGGATAATGTCTATAAGAGAATATAATTAATCTACAAAAGAGTTATGAATTCCATATCTATAAATAACGACTCTACATCAATCAAAAATCATGTCTTCAATGTACTAAAATGTATACATTCATATAATTCAGCATGTCACCCTTTGGTATGTCAAAAGATACAAGTTAAAAATATGGGCCCGTTAATTCATTTAGGATTAAGATAAAATACATTTGATTGTTTAGAGTGAATTGATTTAAACAAATAGAATTATTAATCAAATCAATTCAACTTTTGTCCTCATCTAATATATCGTCACCTATGACAATATATCAATGTTTTTCCTTGTGGAGTCCAACTCTAATGACCAATACAAGCCATCTCTCATTAGGGATGTAGGCAATATAACAATCTTAACATGAATAAAGTGTCCAACTTTATTCCTTCGACTGCAGATCTTTTATACTATCACCATAAGTATCATGTCTTCTACATCTATTATATGCACGATCTTAATAGTTTAGATTAATAGTTTCAGACTTTTGTTTGCTTATCATACATTCAACATAAAATGAAAATAAAGAGGACAACATTTGATATATAAAAAATAAATACTTTATTGATTAAATGTCTCAAAAATTTATTAAACCATTTAATCCTTAAGGCACATAATCTAACACAAACTATTAGTAAATCAATGATTGATTTGTTTGTTAGGAATAATCTATTAGTATATCATTGATTACCAATGTAAAACCCATCAAAGTAAATAAAAAAAAAACTATTACTTACCAAAAAAAATTCGGCTAAAACTGAATATTATTAGACATATATGTCATAAGGAGTAAAAATGTAATAAATTTTTAGAGACATTTTTATCAATAAAGAGTTTATTTATTATTCATATACTAAATTGATGTCCTCTTTACGTTTATATTTGTTGAATGTATGATAAGCAAATAAAAGTCTAAGATTGTTGGTCTAAGCTTTTAGAATCATGCATATATTGGACATATTATATGAAAGATTTGATTCTAAAAGTAATAATCTAAATCATAAGATCTGCAATCGAGGGAATAAAGTTAGGCATTTTATTTATGCAAAATATTGTTATGTTGTCTATATCTTTAAAGGAAGATTATTTGTCTTGATCATCGAATGTGAACTCCACGAATAGAGACATTGGTGCATTGTCATAGGTAATGATGTATTGGTTCAGGATATAAAGTGTAATTGATTTGGATTAATAATTCTGTCTTGGCAAATCAATTCACTTTAGACAATCATATGGGTTATATCTTAATCTTGAGATGAATACTGGGCATATTGTCTTGACGTATGTCTTTTGATGTACCAAAAGATGATATCCACAATTTATGTTGGTATGCACATCGATATATTAGAGACATAACTTTTGATAGCGTAGACGTATTATTCATATATATAGAATCCATAGCTGCTCTTTAGGAATTGTTGATATCCTCTTATATACGTTATCTTATAATTGAAATACTAGAGCGCTCAACTATTTAGATACATAGGTGTAACCGAATGGTATACTATCTTTGGATAGTAAGTTTTTTGATGGTGAGACAATGGAACGTAAAAGAAAAATAATTGGGAAGGTAAGATAGAATTTATCCTTAAGCCGATTATGGATAATCCTATGAAAATACGATATATTATGATATGTCATAGAGACTTAGCTATTTGGGCTTCTTAATTCTATGTAGTTTGAGAGTGTAGCTTTCAACTTTTAGTGGAGTAGCGTCAGAGTTGATAATTATGAAATGTATATATGAAATATTAAGTTTTATGATTATTGGAAGCTTGAACTCTATAGGTTTATCATGTTCCTTTTGCTAGCTCATAATAAATCCTGTAACGATACAGTGTGCTTTTTTAATAAATTAGTAACTTATGTTAAATTATTAGATTGGCTAAAATTTGAGTTAATTGGATTTAATAATTCATGTTAATTTATCGGTTGAATTAATTTTGTAATTAATTCAAGATAAACATGTTTGTTTATCAGTTGAATTAATTTGGTAAATTAATTCAAAATAAATGTGTTAAATTATTGTGCATGATATCTTATTCGTATGGGTTTATCTGTATATGACTATTTTAATTATATAACTTATCTATTGGGTTATTTGAATTAAAATTGAGGCTTTTATGAAAGATACCCAAAACTAATAAGATAGGAATTATCCAATTGGTTTAGATAGCATCTATCAAATCAACCTGTAAAGTTTGAATTAAATTCGAACTCGGGGATCAGTCAACGACGCGATCGACCGGCCTTTGTATCACGATCGACCGCGGCAATTAGAGTCCGAATCTGATTACTTGGATTAAACTCTGAAACTGATTCAAACTTGAATTTTGAGGTCTTATCTAATAATGTCTAACCCCAAGTCTGACCTCTATAAATAAGGAGTGAGGCTCATAAGTTATTAAGATTAGTCGAGAGATCAAGAGTGAACACTCTATTATGTGAGTTTCTACAACTCTCCTGAACAGCTATTGTTTACAAATCACGAACGTCAGTTCTAGGTATTTCTTAATTGGTTGGAAGGAGGGTCACTGGGGAAGAGCTATATGATGTGCACCTATATGCATTCCGATCGTGGATAGAGAATAACAAAGAAGACCAGTTGATTGAGGCTATCCTAGAACATTTTTCTCTTCATCGATTGTAGGAGCTCTTCAACAAACAAGGCTAATAAGATCTGGTTAATTTATGCATATAGCGTGTCAAATTTGTGGTTTTAGAAAATACTCTGGTGTAAAAATTTTTAATTTCTGCTGCGTACTATTTTTTCAATAAAAATTGACAAATATTTTTCCAAAAAAATGGCAGTCATTGAGGCTAGTCCTACATGGACAGGAAGTAAGGTACACTTGTGGTCAATTGTTGTTGTTGTTTTTTTCAATTGTCTTTTTGTAATGACAAACTCCTACCATGGACATGATTTAAGTATTGTTTGCTTATATAACCAAATTATTGTTGATAATGAAAGGTAAGCATGATCATGAGTGATTTCTTTTGTTTGGCATACTAAAAAAAAATTGAATACCAAAAACATTATTTATGTGTTTGATCACTTATAAATTGAAGTGCTATAAAGATGTATATATCAAAAAAGGTGAAGATGTATAATAACCAAAATAAATATATTTCATTTTGATTTTAATAAGAAAATACTTGTAAATATAGTTATAAATAACACAATAGAATTTCAATAATTTTCTCCGATAAATTATTTTAATTAAAGTTAGTATTTTTTTAAACATTTTTTTCAAATAAAAATTTTTTAAAGTATGCGTATTTTTATTTGTCACTGGATAAATATAACAATTGGATTTAAAATCATAATTATCATTGAGTTAGCAAATTTAAACAATAATAGTAAAAGTAACTGTTGCAAAAAAACTATAATCGTACAATTTAATAATATTACTTACAATTTTCTAAATAAAAGTAGGAATAACTAAAAATCATGTTTCAAATTCTTTAACAATCAAAAAGCAGTTATTAATATTTTCCAAAAAAAAAAAAAAAGGCAGTTATTAATAACAACGGCAAATAATCTTTACACGAAATATAGTGTTATAAGCATAAATACAATAACTATTTCAATTGGATGTCCAATTTGAAATTCTATGACAGCACTCAACTTCTATCATAATTTTCATACATTAAGTATAGTAGATATTATATTTATGGAATATGATCTACTTTCAAAATGCCTTGATGACAAAATGATGAACATGGGAGACTCAAAATCTCATGTTGAAAAACATGGAAGTTCAAAGTCTTTCTTTAAAGCATGATATTGAATATCAAGACTGCTCATTGACTTAAAAAAAGTTTGGCAGCCAATTACACCAACCCTCCAAGTATATGTTTAGACACGAATCACATAAAGGTAGACTAATACAAAAGAAACCTCGATAAAAATACCCTTCCGTCCGTTTTAGAGATTTGGCGACTTGCATTTCGCCCTACTTGCACTATTATACTTTTACATAAAGTTTTCATTATTTGGGATCAGATATTAAAACAATCTATGCATCTCAAGAAGATAATTCGTGCCACTCCAATCACAAGTTCGGTGAAAATCAATTTTTGAGGAGTCCAACCTGCAAATTTCCATCTCTAATTGCCAGTTGGCAAGCATTTTTTTTTTATTAGGGTCCTTCTTTAGTAGGTATTTAAGCTAACATTAAATATTTTTAAACTATTAAATTTAATCAAAACTATATTTTTTTAGATTTAACGATTGAAAAATATATATATAGTAATAGTTCACTTTTTCAATTCCTACCAGAAAAATCTCCCATTTTAGTCTTCCCTTCTTCCCCTAGAAACACAAACAACAATGCTTGAATAATTGACCATCATGTGCTGGATATATTATAAATTGACCCTTCATGTCCATGTGTTGTGCAGCGGGTGAATAAATCCAACGCCATACGGCAGTATTGCCTGGACCCCTGCCCAAATCCACTTCAATAGGCAATTCATCATAACTTTGTATCATCTAACTAATCATTCTAATGAGCATAACAACGTTGTGAACAAAATTATTTTTTTGGAAACGTGTAAACAAAATTATTAAGTGTCATATTTTTATTTAATCTCACTTCATATACACTTTACTTTTACTTTTCTTTCTAATTATATTCTCTTATTCTTCTTCTTTTTTTTTTAATACATACTTTTGATTGTATGCCATGTTGCTTTGGTACGCATTTTTTCTATGAGTGGCTTTTGATATTTGAATACAAGACTTGTATATAGCGCAATGGATGGGAAATCATTATACATTATTTTTACACAAATTGAAGGTCAACTTGCACAGACAGCCAACAGGGTCCCATATTATTCATTTCTATATGATATTATGAATAAGATCATCATGACGTCATAATGGATTAGGATATTCCCTATTTTCATTTCACCTGTCTTTGCTCTATTTTATTTTTATTTTATTTCGTGAATTACTTTTTCACAACTTTTCCTTCTTTGCGGATGCCAATTTTGGAGATCACGGGGGAAATTTTAGTTTGAGGGATTAATGCCATGAATTTTGGGCAAATGCCATCACGCATGGGACGTGACTTTTGAGGACACTTTCAATTTTCTTCTTGGATTTTGTTGGTTCTACTTATTGAATTGAAATAGATTTGATTATAATAAATTATCGTATAATAATGTATTTGATATACTGTATTATATTATATTATATTATATTATATTATATACAAAAAATACAATTTAATATAATATAATGTGTTAAACAAACTCTAAAAGTTTTATGTTATAGTTTTTTTTTGACACTAACATATATAAGCTTTTTTCTGTAATAACTAAAAGTTTTAGTGAAACGTTGCAAACTTAATACCAGCTTCTTACTTGAATTAATCAAGCAGTCCTATCACCAACTTGGCTGACATTTTTTTTTTCCCTGTAATCAAAACCTCAAACACAGTTTCCAAACGGATCAAGGCCTAATTTTATGACTTTAAAATAACATTAAATATTAACGGCTAGGTTTCACTTTATTTTGAAAGGGTTTCACTTTTGGTTCAAGTGAAAGTAACAAATTTCACTCTAATATATTGTACTAATCTATTTTTTTTTTTTTTAAAAGGGCATCCGAGTAATTTCAGAATTGAGAATTGGAAGAGAATCTTAACACAATAATTTTTTGCCTAGGAAAAGTTCAATGTAACAAGAGCGGCATCAGCTAAAGTTGAAGAATTTCTTTACCATTCGGCTAGTTTTGATTATTAATCTTTTTTTTGTCTCTTTTTTTTTTAAGGAAAGAAGAATTTAAACTCTTTATTTTTACATAAAATCGGATAAAATTTTCTGCTAGATTATACATATAACCTATTAATCTTTTTTTTTTGGTGTAAACTCAAGATAAAAAATAAACACAATCTCATTTTCCTAAGCAACCCAAATCAATAAAATAAAAAAAAATCAAAGCTTAGCTCAAAATAAATCTCCAAAAAAATGTGTGAAACCAAAGCACAATTTTTACCAAAAACAAAAAAAACCCCAAACTCCCTCCTCATTCAGGGGCATTTTTGTCTTATCAAACTATGTTCTTACAGGTCTAAAAGTCACCGACCGCCCCATAAATATTTATAAGATTTCAAAAAACCAACGAATTTCAAGCACCATAAATATGTTACTAGCTGTTGTTTGAAAGGGTGGCGGAACCGGTGGTTAGAATCAGTAGCATATAGAAGTTTTATATTGTAGTAATTTTTTTATTATTATTATATTATGTGAAAATTTTATACTATTTGTAACTAAATTTATAATAAAAATTACATGGTTAGAATCACTGTCAAACAGCCACGTAGACGCACCTCTCAACATCTCGCATTAAATGGCCTGTCCTTTTCCCTTGCAATTAACTCCAACAAAAAACACCAAAAATTTGAGTAGAAAAAAAATAAAAAAGACAACAACAGAAAAAGAAAAGAGAGAAAGAAGAATTTTCCATTTGCCCGGAATTGCTTCTACTACACCCTCTCTGTCTCTTTCTCTCCTCTCACCAAAAACCTAACCTCCCAATCTAAACCATTAGCGTAATTTTGTATATATAATCATCATCATTATTATATATATTCGGATTTGGATTTCAATGGTTTCGTGGGTCTAAGGCTTTGTGCATTTTTTTTCTGGTTATTAATATTGGTGGCTGAAGATTTTGGGTGATTTGGTTATGGAGTTTGAGCAGCCGAGGCCGGTCAGCCCGGCAATGACCTTCGACGAGTTCTCCATGGAACGCAGCAAGAACTTTGTCAAAGCTTTACAGGTTCGGTTCCTCCACACGCGCTCTCACCCCCCAATAAGCTCGCTAGTTTTCTTTCTTGGAGTTCTTCGGATCAGATCTGATGCTAATTGTTGTTTGTTGGTTTTTGGTTTAATTCATGCATTTTTTTATATCGAATTTGCGCTTCTTTTTTTTTTTTTGGTTGATTTTTGTTCTGCCGATATTCGTTGACTCTTTGGTCTGCATTTATGTGGCGATGGTTGTGTCTTGACTCTTCGTACTGGAGTTATGGGTTTTGGTTTTCTGTCTGAGCAGGAAGTTGGAGATAAAAAATGCATTTATTTTCAGAAAATTTAATCTGGGAACAATATATGTATGGTTAATTTGCTTAGAGTTTATCAATTAATGCTTTGTTTGTATTGTTGAGATTCTTTAATGTCTTCTTAATGACTATCGTGCATGTTAGATTAAGATTCTGCTCATGGTAGTTGTTGGATTCTGGGTGTTGAGGAAAGAATCCGAAAGTTGTAATATATATATATATATATAT
>CAMOHE010025221.1:0-41366 GCA_946598075.1 Artocarpus hirsutus
GAGAGTGAGGGAACCCGAGAGAGACGAGAGAAGAGAGAGAATGAGCGAGAGAAAATGGGAGGAAAGAGAGAGAAAGTGAAATAAATAGAAGAAGAGAGAGAAAAGTAGTTGCATAAAACTGTGTGCAATCACACTCTGTTTTCAAATCAAATTGTTTTATTAAAACTTAAATTAACAATCAAAAACAATTTAGAATAATTTAAAAATCATAAAAAGTAATTAACACAAGGTTTCCACAAAAATAATCAAATTAAGTTTAAAACACTTATCATGGCACACTAATTCACCATTTAACATTCTAATTCCATTTAATTAACTTCGGGGTGTTACAATCATACTCGTTAAAATAACGAGTGTTTAAATATCATTTCAAGACAATAAAACATTGCCCATGGGTCTATGGGAATAAACAGAAAATAAAAACAAACTATAAATACAAACCATAGTTTTAGTGTAGCACTTAATATTAAAATACAGCCACCATCATCATAGTATAATTTCTCAAATAACTTAACATAGCCACCACCAAAGTAATATGAATCTTAGATGGTCTTGATGAGTTACAAATAAAAAAAGTTCTTCCAACACGTAATCAACAATGTAGATGCTTATTCCTCTTCAGATAGGTTGCACTGAATTCCACCTAAGAGTTGTAAATGTAATAGGAATAAGCATCGACATGCTCAGTAGGAAAAACCATTACTCACCTTAAGGTTTTATTCATTACTACATTAAATTTGCATGGTTTGTTAGTTTTCATCATTATTTAGATTATGAGATTTATTATGATCATATTCTATGGATACCATAAATAATCGTTATCGAGTTTCATACATATACATATATATAAATATTACAATTCATTATTATTCCTAGGTATCCACATTCAATAAAGTATCACTCAACTCATCGAAACCCAAATGGGTGTGTTTGACCACCCTCCAAACATTCCAAGGGTGTTTTGATGAGAGGACATTAAGCCCCGAGTCTTTACTAAGTCGATTCCTGTACAGTACGTTCTGGGACTTTTGACTCAAGGAAGTGTCATCACCTCCCCTTATCATACCTTTTAGGGTATTCATGTCTAAGGACATAACTGCCGCCCTCTTCATGTCTTACCATTCCTCTATAGTCAGACATTATTTATAGAATTAGTTTTTCCTAACCATGCATTTCAATTTTCAACAACATGTATCAAAATCAATATTCCTCGCTGTACAATACAAGACGAATTCATGTCATAGTCTTATATATAATGACAGTTCAACAGACATATATATCTTGCAATAAACAATCAATTTTTAATTCCATAAAATCTCACAAAAGATAAGTAATAGAATCCCTACCTTCCAAGCTTATCAATAATCTTTTAATCTCATAATTAATTAACGTTAACTCCACATACCCTTGGTCTTAAAGCATGCATAAGGATAATTAAAACTAAAGCACAACATATAAAACTAAAGCACAACATATAACCACATTCATAAATGAATTATGTGTAAATCCATCTCACTAGTGTGCCATTAAAGTTTTTATGCAATTTCTTTTTGAATACTAAAGTAAACAATTTTTGTCTTAAACCCAATATAAAATACATGCAAGTAATCTATATGTTTTAGTCTCTAACAAGATTCATAAATCACTTACGATAGTGTTGTAAAGGTTGCAAGACATTAAGGGATTAGAATGTGAGCAAAGTTGAGTTCTTGGTTCAGGTTAGCAATTGGTATGCCATGGCAAACTAGCAGTATACTTTTACAAAAAGGCATGTTCACTATCTACAATCAACCCATGGGTTAACAGAAGGTTTACTTAAGGTAGATGGGTGATATACTGCTACTGGCAAGTTTACTAGTTTCCAATCCAAAAGTTAAAAAATTCATAGAAAATAAAATAAACTCTGATTTAAGCTCATAATAGCTTGTTGGAAAGCTTAGGATGTCTACTTTTTAAATATGCAAACTAATTTACAAAATTCATTCTCATTTAATCCCAAAATTTCAAGAAAGGGCCACTGTCCATAGAGGTATTACAAAGTTTATGGAATGTCAATTTTTTTTTTTAACCCAAAACATATTATCCTTGTTCAAAATCTCAAAACCATTTCAAAATATGTAGCATGTATTATATAATCACAATAAACATATTCTCACGAATTTTATACTAAAATCTTCATCGAACCACATCTCTAGTCTTTCTTGCAAATAATGATGAAAACATGCTTAAGTTTGCTCTTTAAGCTCAAAATTTTAAAACGTTAACCATAGAGCTATGGAAACTAATTCTGAACATTCCTAACATGTTTCTAACATTGTTGCCAAACCAAAATAAAGATTGGTTGTAGGTTTTAACTCAAGACTCAAGTTTTTGGTTCATAAATGCTCAAATATACATGTTAACATAAGTAGAAATTTGCATGAACTATGAACACAAAAATTATGCATTAAACATGGAGAAAACACATACTAAAAACCAAGTTTCAATTAAAGAAAAACTACCACAAAACTCCTTTGAAAAGCACCAAAGTTTGAATTAAAAATCAAGCTTGTACTCTTGAAGTTAGTTGGCCATGGAGGTGGCGGTTTTTGCTAGTTTTTGGACAGGAAAATAAACTGTGTTTCTTGATGATTTTGGCTGAGTTTGGACCACGTTCTAGGTAGCATTTTTGTTGGTTCTTGGGCAAGAAAAGAGGCTACTCTCTTTGGTGTTTTTGGGTGTATTTAGTGGGTGTTTTGTTGCTCTAGTTGCTATGGTATGGCTGGAAGTTTCTTTGCTTTAATGGAGATAGTTGCAGCTAGACTTATGGCTGCCTTTGAAAAAAAAAGTTTTTGTGCTCTATATTCTCAAGCAGAATTTCGAAGTAAGAAAGAGAGAGTAAGGGCAGGCATGAGAATAAGATGGTGAAAAGCTGAATAAGTAAGAAGTCTAAATAATTGAGGAGAAATAATCGAGGGGGAGACAGAGTAGTTAAGTCACAAAAGGAAATAGGAGACAAGGATAAAAATGGGTAGTTGAGAAAACATCTCTATGTTTCCTCTGAAGACTTTTAGCAAAATGAAAAGAAGACTACATAATTGAGCAAAAATTTAGGGGAACAAGGTTGGTGGAAATGAGTGATACGTAGGTTTTGGATGTCTCCTACGGAGACTTTATAAGAAAATCCCAAAGTGAATTTTTTTTTTTTTTGTAAATAACTAAAACAACAAAGACAAACTTGGTAATTTTAAATGCTACAAAATTTTAAATTGTCACATTTTATTCATTAAATTTTACAAAATCATACTCATTAAAATAACGAGTGTTGCATGCTTACATGTTGAGCAAATTAGGTCAAGCATGAACCAACACTATAAATAACATTATTAACAAACTAGGCATAGTTTATGCATTTTTTTAACCATTCTTGCTTTTAAAACTATATATTTTGTTAATATCTTTTTTTGTTTATAATTAATTCCTATGCTATTTTTATGGATTATTTTCACATTTGCCTCCCAAACTATACGACTTATGTCAGTTTGTCTCCTGACTTTTAAAACATATCATTTAATCCATTAAACTTTGTTCTATTAGCTTCCTCTTCCATCCAACTCCGTTAGTTTTTTGGACGGTTTTTTGCAAAATATTTTTATATATCCCCCAAACTACGTCACTTATGTTATTTTACCCCTAACTTTTAAAATGTGTTACTATAAGTCGATGGCATATAATCTGTGGAGATGTACCCTTTATGTCATCATGCTTCTATGCAAAACATCGAGGTTCTTTTTTCAAAAATGTTATAATGTCTGCTCGATGCCTAGCACTAAGCTTAGTTCCTATCTTTAATATCTTGCTCGAGTTGGCATTGTCTACTATTATGTCTTCCAAGTATTCCACCAGCTTTGTAGCCATTATCTCGTCATCCATTCTTGGATCTAAATCTATCTCTTGGGTTCGTGGCACTTGATTAACCATCATCATTTAATGCTTGGGGAATTCATAATCTCGGATGGAATCAGAGTATGTTGTTAGAGCTTCCTATTGGTCTCGTCTCATCTTTCCTACCCCATTCTTAGTTAGGAATTTCACCACTTGGTGGTATACTAAAGTGCCTGATTTGAGGGCTCACAAGGTCGGTTTGTCGATCATAACAATATAACGGGTCCCTCCCTTAACTTTTACGGAGTTCGACATTATGGTCAAAGTGATTGGTTGGATTCCAACAATGACAGGAATGGTGATCATGCCTTCTAGGATGATGCTATCTCCCGTAAACCATACATTGGCTATGAGTAAGGTGTCAACTAAGTTCTGGGGATATGTATTTAGTCTAATGCGCTTGCGTAACAAGATGTATGCCGAGCTTCCATTGTTTATGGAGACTCTGTATACTTTATGATTACCGATCATGGTCGACACCACCAAGGCATTATTATGGAAGAAATGAACATTCTGAGCAGCCTCTTCAATGAAGGTAATTTCTATACTGGCTCTTCTTAGGACCTTATAAGGTCTATCATATGTGTTTTATGTAACTATGGAATGGTCTGCTTTTAACTTCTCGTGCATAATTCTTCTATGCCTATCTTGAATTTCTTCCTAAGTAAGGACCACCATGGATAATTACAATGGCCTCTGTTGGTTGATTATTGTTCCCTCTTTGAGGAGCTGGGTTGTTCTGATTAGCTTGTACACCATCTCGACAATTTTCTCTAATATATTCTCTCAAATAACCTCTCCTGATGAGGTCTTCGATCTCATCCTTCAAGTTAGTACATTCAGCAGTGTTATGGTTGACCTTCCCATGGAACCTACTGTGTTTGTTTTCATTTCTTTTTATGGAGTCTTTCTTTATCAAGATTTTTCTTCCCAATGTGTTATGGTTGTAGATTTCCTCCATTTTATTTTTGGGCTTGATATATGTGTCATACCTTTGGAAAGGACGTCTCTATCTTTGTTGGCTTAAGTCGAGGCCTACACTGAGGGTGGTACTAGTAAGGCTAGTGTAGGCACAGGTGGAGGATATTGATTATTCTAACCATTATTGTTTTGATTTTTTCCATTTTGGTTCTTCCTCTTCCTATTATTCCTTCCTCTATTCTCATTTTGTGCAGTTGCTAGTTCAATGGTGTCGCTTCTATAGGAGGATATTATAGTGTTCCTACATTTGCCATTAATTGAGAAGCCTCTTTAGCATTTATGTACTTCTAGGCCTGTGATAAGAACTCGAGGTTAAGTAATTATCTCGTATGGTTTTAAGGCAAATGTGGTTGATGACTGTGTATGTCACGAGTCAATAGGGGTAAATTTATCTTCTTGATTTTATATGATGATATTTTACTTGCTAGCAGCGATATAGGCTTATTACATAAAACAAAGATATTTCTGGCAAAGAATTTTGAGATACAAGTTCTTGGGAATGCCTTTTGTTTTAGAAATACAGATACTACGAGATCGCTCTCGAGGTATCCTTGAGTTATCACAAAGAGTTATATCAAAAAGGTTTTCGGTAGATTTTGCATGAAGAATTATTCATCAAGAGATACGACCGTAACTGAAGGAGACAAGTTTAATCTCGAATAATGTCCTAGGAATGACCTTGAAAGGAAAGAGGTGTAAAAGATTTTTAGTGCGTAAGTGGTAGGAAGTCTTATGCATGCTCAAGTTTATACACGTCCAAATATGGCTATTTATAATGGGAGTATTGGGTAAATATTTGAGTAAACCAGGAATAGAACATTACAAAGTTGCCAAACAGGTTATGCATTACATGCAAAGAACAAAATTTGTACTCACCTATCAAAGATCAGATAGTTTAGAGATCATTGGATATTCTGATTCTGATTATGTTGGATTCCAAGATAGTAAGCTTTCCACATTAGGCTATGTTTATATGCTAGCTAGAGGAGCTATTTCTTGGAAGAGTACTAAGTAAACACTTATAGCTTGTTCAACCATGGCTGTAGAGTTTATAGCCTATTATGGGGCATCTAATCATAGAATGTGGTTGGCAAACTTTGTCACTAGGCTGCGTGTGGTAAGTGGTGTTGAAAGGCCATTAAAGATATATTGTGATAATAAATCGGCAATGCTATATTCCAACAACAACAAAAGCTCTACAAAGTCGAAGCATATTGACATCAAGTTTCAAGTTGTTAAGGAGAGAGTTTACAGTAGTCAGTTTTTCATAAAACACATAAGGATGCAGTCCATGCTAGCAGATCAGTTAACCAATGGTTTACCCTCTAAGGTCTTTCATGAGCACACTGTTTGGTTTATTTGATGAAAATGGAAGTTAACTTCAGATGTTCTATGTTATACTTAAACATTTATGTGTTTGTTTTTTCATTTTGCAAAATAAAGTTAATGGTTTATGTTTTATCTTTGAATTTGTTTATTTTCTATATACGTTTGTTTGCATTATGTCTAAAGATTTCGGATTGATCTCACTAAAGACTAAAGTAGGACCGGTTGGAAATAGGCATGTTTAAGATCACATTGTAAGTAATTTTCATGCTACTCATCCGTACTTGATATATGTCATTGAATATGTTGGTATGATGACTATTGAAAGAGATGGACCAGATTGAAACTAAAGTGTAGTCTAAACATAAATAACACAAAGTTATGCACCTAAGGAACATATGATATAATTGTTTCAGGAATTATATGTAGTCCAAGTAGAAGATTGTTAGGAACTTTTAAGTTTCCCATATGTTCTAGGCAACATATTAAATATAATAATTATATTATGGTTATTTAATTATAGTGGGCGATTTTAACTGATCTATTTATGAAAAGCCCATGGGTTATTAATTGGGTATGGGTTTAATGAGTTAGATGCCTAATACTGACCTAAGTAGGTTTTATGGGATTCTAGTGAAAAAGTAGATTAAAGCATCACAGGTTATAGCCCCTAAGATATTAAATCATTCTACAGTTTTCTCCTCTCTTTATCTAAATGAGAAAGAACGCATTGAAGAATTGAGATGATTTGATTAAAGAAGATAAGAACCTATTCATCTATCATGACAGTAATTCCACACAATAGTTGATAACTGCTACCATGGATACATATATTTATACCTTAGTTTAGTTCTTGACGGTCTGACATGGTATGGTCCTAGGACTATAATATTATTATTCCATGGTTCTACAGAATTAAAAATGTATAGATGACGAATATACCATATAACGGCTGCAAGAGAAAACCAGAAAAACTACACTCATTCATTGGTTTCTATCTTATAAATTTATAGGAACTTAAAGTATATTTTCTAAGCTTCGTGTAGCAATAAGAATCATGTCAATTGGATACCAGTAGCCAAAGATATGTGCTTTTGAAATTAGACATTAGTGTAGTGAATTTTGCATAAATCAGCCACGACCCCTTCTAGTTTTATATTTTTTGGAGACATTAACTGTGACGACCCTCACTGCGTGGCCGCCACTTAACTTAACGTGATCATGAACTTAAACATACTTACGAATAAAGTATAGAAATTTCAAAATAATTTTTTTTTTTTTAAATGGATTCTTGTTGTGGAATCGTTAACATAAAACCTTAAAGGGAAATCATAACTGTTTTCCAAATTTTAATAACAAATGAATTCTTGAAGATAAAGAATTCTCAACATGTAACTTTAAAAGATATAATAATCATTTCTTAAAACTTAATTTCGTAAACTGAACATAATAACATAAATTTTTCAACGTGATAGTAACGTAATAATAATAATTATGTTTTAACAAAACCATAATTTCCAAAAGCATGATCCTTTACATAACTCATAACATTTATTTCTTGAAACATAACCATAGTAATTTCCTTGAACTTTTCTTTTAAAACATAAGGATAATTATTTAGCAACTATTGCTTTAAAGACATTTCTTAATTTAAATAAACTATAATTTTAAATTAAATTTTAAAATAAAATCCCATTTAAATGCTCTTTAAAACTTTCTTAACAATTATATATATATTTTACTTATAATTTTAATGTCTTAAAAATAACATGTTATTTTCTTAAAAGTAAACCTTCTTAAACTAGTCAAAACATAATTTTTTATAACTTAAACTTTTAAGTTTAAGATACTAATTTCTTAAAGCTTTTCTTTTAAACTTTCATAATAATTTCATAATAACATATCCATAAAATTCATTTCTTAGCATAACATAAAATTCCCATAATCGTTTGTAATTCCAAATAAATTTACAATTTTCTTTCTTAAAAATTTCGTGCATTTGTAGCATTGTCTATTGCCACATTTTTAAATCTTGAAATCCTCTTAACCAAGGTTGTGTAAACACAAGCTCGGTTTTTAAAGCATAATTATGTAAATTATTTACTTATTCATATGCACATATTTTCGTAAGGTGTAAACATACGAGATTTCGTAAAGTAAAACATACATAAATTCGTAAAATAATAATGCGAAAATGTTACTTTGCGTAAGCGGTATCCATTCTCATTTTCACCATTCGTCCGTCGCTCACCACTACCTATCCAGTGCCGCTGATAGGTTTTCTTACCTACAACATGAACATACTTAAATGAGCTTTTGCTCAGCAAGTAGGAAATTAGTCTCGCAAAACATAATTAAAAATCATTTTTATAAAAATATGCATGAGCATTTTATGCTTGCTTATCAACTTGATTTATGCTTAATTATTTAAGCTACAACTTATTTTCTTACTTTGGGCCCGGTGATCGTACCAGTTGCATGGGAGTCTTGAGAAGTTAGGGTTTGTGAGGTCTCAACGACACCAAGATTATTCATTACTTTAACATGGACCCTCCTCGTAGGTCGGGAGGTTGATACGATACCCTTAACTTGTCTTATAAGTTTCACTTGTCCCATTGTATGTATGCAGTATGACTTATCACTACATGACATCAGAATTTCGTAATTCATGAATCGTAAATCGTAAATCATAATCATACTTGACTTAAAGGTGATTAAACAATATAATTTAAATATTGCATACATCACACATTAATCATATCATCATCATCATAGCATTTCACATCATGTCATAACATAACATATCACATCATAACATATAACAGTGTAATAAATCATTGATAATGTATTTTCATAAATTTTATGAAAATATTTAAAATTAATTTATTTTTAAAACTATTCATACTGTAGGCGAGATTCCTACTTACCTGGACTTCGAGTTGAGCGGCTCCAGTTGCATCTCATTGTATCTACAGTCTGTGCAACATCCTCAACAGTGCTCCTCAAGCAGCTGTGGATGGGTAGGAATGCTCCATGGAGATTTGTTACTGCTAAAAACATCATTCTGAACTCCATTACTACAATCTGAGTGGCATCGAACCGCGTGTAGCTGGTACCAGATAATTTTTATCAGAGTGTAATTAGCTCGAATAGAGGGTACCATCGCGTTCAGAGCATCGAAACGAGTCGGGAGGTGGTCTTGGATCGTCGATCGGAGGTCGGGAGCTCAACACCCTGGTCCGCTGGAGGCCGGCCATCCACGGCGGCACATATGGCGCGTGTGGCAGCTTTGGTGGTCCGACGGTGATGCCACTTTGGGTTTTAGCAGTTCTTGACCTGCTGAGTACAATGGTGTGCTCAATTTTAAGCAATTTGGCTTCAATCTACACGGATTTAGCTCGAAACTCTCGGCTTCACGTGGTGGCTCGGGCGGTGGATCTCCGCCGATGTTGGGGCCAAATTGACTTGGGCGTTTTTATCTGCGTTGGACTCTGAGTATTTCCCCTCATTTGGTGCTCCTCAACGTGGCATGGAACGGTGGTTCCGTGGTGCTCACGGTGGCAGTAGACGACGAAGGTTGTTCTCTGTCAATCCGATGACGTCTCATGAAATTGAACGGTCAACAAGCTTCTCTGTGCTAGTCTGAACATTTCCCCTCCTCCAATTTGGGGAGAAGCGGTCGGGAAATGCAGGCATTATGCCTCCCACGACTGATGGCGACGGTGGACTTCGATCTCCGGAGGCCGACAACGCTACTACGAAATTAATCAAGGCGTCTTGCTGGCCTTGATCTTCTGAATGCAACGGTGAGGTCAATTGACCTCGACAGTGGTCGGAGCTGCAAGATCGGCGAGCTCCATGATGGCTTGATGGCAGGGACTTTGAACTCCGACGTCGGGCTAAGATGGGGTGCAATTGGGCGGGGGTTCTCACTCCCCATCGCCCTCTGAGTCGAATGGCGTGGACGGTGTCTCACAACACCATCGAAGATGGCGGGTCCGGTGGTGGCTCGATGGCAGACATAAGAGGACTCCATCAAGCCTATTCTGCCTGAAATTGAACCGAAAAATCAGTGTCATTCTCTTCCTTTCTTCATTCTGAGTCAGTAGACACCAAGATTGTCTTGATCGAAGCTCGGATGAAGGAGAAATCATGCCAAAAAATTTTATGATTTTCAGCTACTTTGACCGGCGCGTGAGAGCTGTTCCACCGGAGTTGTGGGTGGCACAACACACCGTTGGACTCAACTCATCGAGAGCTTTCCATTGGTGTGGGAGGTGTCAAAAATGGAGGTCGGATTCTTGGACTAAGTTTGAGGAGAGATAGAGTAGAGAGAGAGTGGCTGAGCTAATTGATTGGCCAGATTGTTTTTTTGTGTCATGTATTTATAGGCACTCATGAGGTCCACACAATCGAATACATGTTGTGTCGGTTTGATCAAATTTAATCCGTAAACTTAAATTTTTTATAAATATAATTGTACTTTTAAAAACTGTAATTTATTTGCACTTTAAAGATAATCACATAAATTTTCAATTCTCTTATTGTATTATTGTGTTACTAAAATATTCATATTGACATAAAAATCATTTTCATAAATTTATCCATACTATATGGATTTTGTGATTTAATTTTAAAACAGTAAACTTTGATATATTTATCTTCAGAACTGATGATTAACTATTTTCACAACTGTATCCATATTTATACATGTGTATATATATATGTATATATTCTAAGAAAGATATTATGTATTTAAAACTTTGTTCAATATATTTATTTATTTATTTAGTTTTAACTTTTTTAAAAAAATTTAAAATGTAATTTAAAACATATATTTTCATTAAAAAATTTTATATTGTAAACTTCGAATTTCATTATAACAACAATAGTTGTAATTTTATAAAAGTTTTGTAAATTAAATTGATTATCTAAAAGTCAATTTAATTTAGAATTCCAAATCTAGCACAACTTCGTGCTTTACGGGTACAACCTAAACTGTTTCTCGTAAAGAGCCAGTTATGGGTCGACATCTTACTTATAAATCAGCGTTTGTGGACTCTATCAATGCTCTTCTTCTTCTTCTTATTTACTGTTATTTTAACAACTGATATTATTATTATTGTCATTATTATTACAACAATAATAATAACCTTACATAATTATTAATGTGTATAGTAACTACCTATACATATTTAAAACGTTAGAATTCTTGTATCTTTGAACTTGGTGCTCACCATTTTTAATTATGGTATGGAGCTCATGATCACTATTGATCTAGGTTTCTTTTGCTGAACTGATATCAGATAAGGATTTCCACATAATCTTAGTAAGTTGAAAATTCCACCTTTTGCCAAATAACATCATCTCCAGGCTCATGCATGAAATTAATAAATCATAAGCTCTTGGTTTAGCACATTAAATAATTATTTGTAATTATTTTAATGTACTATCATAACATTACATTGTTACATGTTTCATGAATAAAGCATATAAATTTGTGCATTCACAACATTATTTATTTTTAAGGTCTTACGGCTAGTAAAACCTTTAAATTTGCGTGTTAATAAATGCTAAGTTTGTACTTTCTTATGCTCTTAGCTGAGTAATAAGGGAAAAATCCTTAATTAATCATAGTTATTAATTTTTAAATTTTTTGGGTCATTACATTAACAGATTCAAAAATTAAGCATGTGATAGCTTATTAGAAAATTTTAGGTGTTAGCTTTGATTAGGCGCTTCGATTAGGCATTGATTTTGTGATTTTTAGAGTTGCCTAAGATGTTTTATGAGTATTTTTGTTATAGTCATCAAATTTGTATTTTTTTTAGAAATTGTGCAAAACCAATAACCAAAACCGCAAAATTTGTATATACAATGCTTGCTCTCAAACCGACCTCAAAACCTTTTAGAACCTATAAAATGTGACTCATAGTACTCGCTTTCACCTCGATTAGGATTTTATAGTCTAAGTTGTGCACATATTCAAACTTTTGCTTAGAAACCTTCCAAATGTTGCAAAATTTCTTAAAGTCTAGGACTTTGATATCTTGATAATTATTTTGAGAAATTTAGAGGGTTCAACCAATGCCATGAAATGACTTAATGTAAGCTTTGTCAGTATATTTCCTTTGATGCCAATTTTGCTACTTTTTTGAGAATTTTAAGGAATGAGCTCTAGTGTGAGATCTAATGAAATGTTTGCTATGATTATGTGTTATTTAACATAAGTGTTGTATTAGCATTTGCATTGGCTGCTACACTTAACGAAATGCTGTGCACATGAAGGCCTCTGAGTTATTAACTTGGGTGAGTATTCAAGTAAGTACAGACCTTAAGCTCTTTTTCATGGGTCGCGGAATGGTAATTACTTGGGTAATGCGAACCCTATAATAGGGTACAAAAGGTGTAAATTCACCTTCTGTTAATTATGCATGCTATTTAAATTTTCTTATTTACTTTTTAATCCTGTTAGCCATTATGGGCAAGTGTTCCATTCTGATCAGACCTAGTTCTTAGTGACTAGATTGAAATAGGTTAGTCAGCCTTTGGTAAGGCTTGATGCCCATGGCTCAGTGAGGTTCACTGTGATTATATATATTCATCGACGTTGGTGTGATTTACCACTATTAGAATGACTTTGAGACCTTTAGATAAATGGTCTAGTATGAAAATTCTAAAAGAGCTTCGTATCTTGTACAATAACCTAGGAATGAGTTCCAAGTTTGGCTCTATATACTAGCATGCATATATATACTGTTATGTGATGATTTGGTAAAATTATGGTGCCTTATGTTGTAATATTTGTAACTGTGAGTCAATATATATAATTTGAGTCGTTTTCCTATTGTAATCTCTTTTCCCCTACAAAGCATTCAACTCAACCCTTTTTTATGCTTTCATCTTTTCTACGATTTTACAGATTGTGTTAGCTGCTAATCACGTTTAGTTGTAGCTTTTAGAGGCTCGAGCTGAGACAACTCATATTACAGGTTTCACTATATTTAATTGTTAATTCTTAGCGTGATATTATACTTTGTGTATAGAAACTGTATCAGCATGACAGTGTTTCAAGTCTGTATACTTTTGAAAACTTCAGTAATTATGGGCTGTCTTTACTATTTTTAATTGAAAAACTCTAGAGCAAGTATTTTACCTATTTTTAGTAATAGTGTATTTTTGGTTTTAGCTTAGCATAATCCATTTTATTTTCTTTAATTGTTTTATCTATTGACTCCCATTTTGGGGTGTTACATTAATAGAAGAATAATAATCAATTATCGAGTTTAATTGATATATTGGTTTTATTGGAGCTTAGGTTCATTAGTCCCGTTATCCTTATAAACACTATTTGAAAAAGTAAAGTTATTGATTTAATTAATTAATTTAGAATTATGAAATTCTAAATTAAATATCACTTAAAATAAATTAATTTTTAAATAATTTATAATTATTAAATAATTAGATTCTTTAATAACAATCAGTAATAATTAAGTTTGAAAGACATACAGTAGATGAGTCTCACCTGTATAGCGCACACTACTACAAGGGAGGGTCCCTTATGCAATTCAAAACTTGTTCACCAAGTGTTCTTTTCTAGAAGTTTTTAATTTTAATAAATGAGATTTAATTCAAAATTGAAAATTTAAATTTAGAAACAAATCAAATCGGATAACTAACATATTTTTTTCTCTCTTTTTCTCTTTATTGGCGCCACATACAGATATAGTATTTGTGTGCGATGCCTATTACAGATAAGGAAAGGGATTATTATCTTTTTAATTAAATGTGATATTTAAGATTAAAATAAAGAAAGTTTCTAGAATTAATTGGTCTCATATTCTCTATAAATAGAGACCTCCTCTTTTATTATATACACAGTTTGAGAGTCTTGGAGAGATTGCAAAACCTCTACCAAAACTTTTAGCATAGTCATTTAGAAGAGAGAGAAAAAATAAAAAGAGTTCTTATATTCTCAATCCTACTTTGCTCATGCATTGATATTAGTGGGAGACTAAAAGTTAGTTGAGTAATCATAAGAAACCTTAATTCCCTTCTACATGTACACATTCGTCCAATCAGTGCCAAGGACTAGGCGAGGTTGACAATGGTTTCGCTTAGAGAACATGTTCCTAAAAGAAGATTTTCGACTTCATCGATCGAGTAAGCATAAATTACATATACTTACTAAGCGTTAAGTTAATACTCCATAGTGATGTTTATAAAAGTTGTATGAAAATTTTTATTTTATACGATCTAAATTTTTACCACGTTTTTGTATATTTACTCTAAGATTGTTTTAGAAACTGACAAGTACACCTCATTCAATTCAAAGCTCTATAAGTTTATAGTATCTCAAATGTTAATATAATTACTAAATGATGATTATTTATTTCAATTATCAAAACATATAATTGATGCGTGTATTTAAGAGTTAAAATAAATATTAATTGATTATAAATTTAAAATAACATCTTAGCTAGCCTAATGGCAAACTATAATTGAAGAATATGTATGTGGCTGTAAAAAAAGGGCGACATGTGGCAAGAGGAATGCGCCACATGCCCATCTGTTCTACGGGATGGAGATTTTTTCAGATGAGGGACAGCGAGGGAATTTTGCACTCCCAACTTAATGATCTAGTAATACAAATATGTCCCTATAGGTCACTACTAGGTTTCAGACTTTTCTGGCCTGTGCAAAGGATTCCCATTCTTTCACATTAGGGTAAAGGAAGTCGTGGTCAAGAGGAGTTGGAAGGAGAAACTGAAAAAAAAAAAAAAAAAAAGAAAATTTATCCGTCCAATGTTGATTCAAGAGAAAGGACATAACAAGAAGAGTTAGAAGGAGAATGAAAGAAAAAAGAAAGTTGTATAATTATACTTTTTAGTATTAATTGTTTTTTTAATTTATTTTTCTACTTGAAGATGTCTTTTGAATTAGTGGAGCAAACCTTTTGCCAAGTGTCTAACCCCCTTCCCATCTCATCCATAAATATTGCTCCCAGCCTTATTTTTGGACTTTGAAGTAAGCATCAAAGAGTAAAGAGAACTTGCATTGAAACATCATTTAGGTTCAAGTGAGCTGATTCCATATCACAACAGATCGGTAGCAACTCCCCATGAAAACATCTTGACCTGTCATGCAAATTAGTCGTCCACACTTTCTTCCACAGCGGATTAGCAGACTCTATCCGACGATGGGAAATAAGAGCATAATGTCACGTACGTTACAATAAGCTTACTTATCAGTGAAGTTACCTGATTTGGAGGCCCTCCAAACAAAGCAAATCATTTCGAGGATCCCCGAGAGGCTTAATCTGCCATTTTAAAATACTTTATTCCTCTCATTTATTTTTATTAAAATATATTGTTGGGTTTTTTTATTTGCTGGACTACAACAATTATTTTCTCTAACATAGTGTCTTAAAAGTATTTTCATGCCATTTTTCTGCTATGTTATTTTTCTAATAAAATGCATACTCTCTGATTTGTTGTTTTTGGAGCAACTGAAATGTGCTCTTCTCTTATTTTACTTCTGTTAGGAAGAGTTTGAAAAAGAGGCCAAAAAAAATTTTCAATTAGAGAAATGACCTCTTTTTGTTAGGCACAAAAAAACACGTTTTTTTGGACAGAGAAACTGCTACAGTTTTTTTCAGAAAGATAAGGAAAAACACTGTAACAAGATAAGAAACATAAACAGGATGGAAAAAAAAAAAAATAGAGCCGTTTTCATACTCAAAAAGCTTTTTTTTTTGTCCAAAAACAAAAGAATCATTTGTCCAAAAAGGCTTTTTCTTAAAGCTTTTTAACAAAATCCCCCTTCTTTTAACATAATTTTTTTCATTTGTCCGTGCTTAATTTTTTTCTCTTAATTTTCATTTTGCCAGAGATGTTTTATGGTGTCATTCTTTTTTAATGTGTTTCCTTTTTAATAGCTTTTCCCAACATATTCCTAAATATATTTTTTCAAATGTAACTCAATTTAGTTTTTTCCCGATGTAATCTGCATTATTTTAAAAGCAATAATATTTGGTATCCGGATTGGTTGTGTGTTGACTACAATAAACTAAGATATTTATGATTCAATAAATTAAAAAATAATTAGAGGATAATCAAAATTTCACATCTAGATGGAACTACAAATTAACTTCCGAGGTGCACGTGGGATTCAACTAGCGGAAAGAAATGAGACCAAAAGAGGACTACCAACAAGTGAGAACCATAATATGCAGAGGGTACATAACGCTAAAAAAACTCATTAACGTAGTGTTTGATAAAATTAGTTTTAACTAAAATTTTAAGTGGATATAGTAGGTATTTGGAAGAATGGTGGGAACCACTTTTACTGTAGCATGTGAGAATTTTTTACTGTAGCAAATTTTTTTATTGTTACTGTAGCATGTGAGAACTTTTTACTGTTTATAATTGAGATTGTGGTGGGAACCACTCACGCCAAACATATAATGTAAAGCTTTCATATGCTACAATGATCATAAAAAATAAACTATAATATAAAACTCTCATATGTTACAATTTTTAGTTTAAAAGTTTAAATTCTAACCACATTTTCTCAAACACCTTTTA
Organism: Artocarpus hirsutus; assembly: GCA_946598075.1. Classification (NCBI taxonomy): domain Eukaryota; kingdom Viridiplantae; phylum Streptophyta; class Magnoliopsida; order Rosales; family Moraceae; genus Artocarpus; species Artocarpus hirsutus. The sequence continues at coordinate 16,818 of CAMOHE010025221.1, forward strand.
AATTACCTACTCTGAAAATTAATTCTCCCCTAATTTATCTCAAGGTACTCCCTCAATAATCTTTGTTACTCTGAAAATATTATTCAGCCATCTCTCATCACATTGGTAATCTCATTCCATTTTTCATTACGTGAGCCAACCGACACAAGCTAAGTCACCCTACACATGGCAAAACACCTTATCCTAAACTATTACTCGAATCTCATATTTCTTTTGTCTTTTGGTGTGTTACGAAAGATGTCCACTTCTTATGAGGCACTACATGACACAAGCATGGGACATCCATGTACCATACTTTTGGTGCCGACGCTTTCACGACTTTTAAGTTAGGGGAAAATAGGTTCCATGTGATCTCCGACACCTGCCGTGGGACTGGGGTCCCCGCTATTACGCCCCAAATTGTGAGATCCTATCAACCCACTTTTTCTTGGGTCCATTATTAGGTCCCTTTACCGTATGGATTTTATCAAGACTTTGGGTTGCTTGGTACCTCTATTGGAAACAAATCAAACTGCTGCTTCTAATCAATAAACAGTATAAAATTCTCAATAATTATAATAAAAATTAAAAAATTACTATATTATAAATGTCTTATATGTTATAGTTTTTAAACCAATATATTTATTTCCAATCGCTCTCCTAAACACCTTATTTGTTTTTAAAAGTTAAGATGTGTTCAATTTCTTTTAACAAATTTGATGATTGAAAAATAAAAATCTATTTGTAGATTACTTTTTTAACCATTCACTGTAAAAGTCTCATTATTTTTTTTCGAGGGAAGAAATCCCCTTATTATTATTGTTATTTTTAGCCAAAAAAAAAGTGCAGTAAGGTCTTCTGAACGTTATTATTCCAAAAGAAAAAGACTGAACTTTCCATTATTTCCAATAGGATCCACTTTATTGCTTTCCAGTTTGTTTTTAACAGAAATTTGGACCTTTGCCATTTCACTTTGACGAATCAAGGCATATACCTTATTCTACGTCCAATTGGATGCTATAGCAGTCAAAGGACCTATAATGTGATAATAAAATATTTCCTCTCTCACACAAATACACATGAAAACAGAAAATCACTACCATTCTAAGGTTTTTTTTTTTTTTTTTTTTCCGTGGTGCTTAATGTAAAGAAGTTGAAGAGATACAAAATTGGATTCATATGCTTCCTAATTTATACTTCAGAAAAGATAATTTATGAACCAGCCAAGCACTCGAGTAAAGGTTAGAAAAGAAAAAAGCAAAGAAAAAGAGAACAAACTAATGTCTTTGCTTAAGCAAAAGACCATGGAAATTTCTTATTTATCAGTATGTATAATCCAATGCAACAAATTTGGTAAAATATGTTCATCTACTTGCTTACACTTAATTCCTTTCCCTTTTGTCCCAATCAGAGAAAGTATACTTGTAATCATCTGGATCTGCAAAACCAACACTAGGATCCTTTCCTTCCCTAATCACCCTCCTAACTTCCTCTATTCTCTCAAGAACTCCCTTAACTGCCAAATCAAATGCATCTTCAAAACTCTCCAATCTTGACCTTGGATCTGCATAAACTATCTTTGGTATAAGCCTTATGACTTCTTCTCTCATACCCTTTTCTTCTTCCTTAGAAATTCCAGCCAAAACCTTCTCAATATCCCCATCTCTCAAATCTTTCATATCCTTGACAGGGATGTAAACAGAATACTTGGTGTAATTCTTGGGAAAATGCCACAAGTACTGAGAGTACGCCGTCCCCGGGTGGAAAAAAACCGGTATGCAGCCCGCCAAAACTGAGTCGAAAGTTGACCTTCTAGTGTAAGAATCCCCTGGGGGCTGCAGGCAATAGACCGAGCTTTGAAACAATTTCATGACACTGACTGGATTGTTGCAACTGTTCTCAACAGAACCACAATCTACGAAATTGCAAGAACTCAATGCCCGACATTGATCGATAACCTTTCCCCGTATGGAATTAGCAAGGTCGGGTCTAGGCGCGCCTGCAAATGTGAGCAAGTAAGGCCTTGACACGTTCCTCATCCTGTCCTGCCATTCATACACCGCTCCATCCTCCGAAGGATGGAAGTAGGTCGGATAGGGAATGGCAAAGTCGTTTTTCCACGAGCTCGATTCGATAGAAAGCATTGTCATGTTCATAGATTCGGGTAAGAATCTGAGTTTGCTACCCCAATCAGAAGACTCATCTGTTTGCCTCCTGAAGTCCCAAGAAATCCTGCCTGCAACCAAGAAATGGTCTCTCCCCCACATTGTCTTCCACTCTGGTTTTTTCGAAAGCCAATTAACTAGATCATAAGCCGAAGAGTCTCTCACCGAGATGTTTGGATCCCACAAACGGAGACTAACATCTAAGCCTGCATAAAATGGTACGAACACAGCTGATGCAAGTGAAGAATCGTTTGTCAAACACTTGTACTGCTTCATTCTGTTGTGGAAAATGACTTCTAACAAGAATTGGTTTGTTGAGAACCAACTCTTGTTGGACAAAACGAATTCAAAACCATCAATTTCAGGACCAAGACCCTTGTTCTCCAAGTAAGGACACATTGAGTTTTCAGTTCCTCTCGTGAGAAGCTTGCAATTCTTGAGCAAATTTTTGTTGAATCTGCTTGGAAGATTATGGACATAAATGTATTTACCGTAGCAAGAATCTAAAGTGGAGCTCCTGGGGATAAAATTGGTTTCGTTCTTGGAAAAAACAAGTGGGTTTTTTTGTTTGATGACTAAAACATTGACCCTTTTGTCTGTACCTATTAAAGCTGAGTAATCAAAGCAAAGAAGAACGGTAAATAAGGCAAAGGAAGTGAAGACGGCAAACCAGACTTCTTGAGAGCACTTTCTGATCACTGGCTTTTCCATTGTTGTCCTGAATTCTGAGAAGAAAATAAAACAGGAAAGCATGGAGATTTTGTTCTTTTTGTGATAAATGATGAAAATGAAGAATTGCCCATATGGATTTGTGATGAGGATTTTGAGAGGAAGCAAACGTCCGTTACTTTGGAAGCAAATCAAAGCAAAGTCATAAATATGGAGGAACACATGTCCCTATCCAATTGATCTTTCTCAACTTTGTATCAATCAAAGGGCTTTTGACGCATTTAGTCCTTAAATCTATGTTCTTTTTGCAATATGGTCTAATTTTTTTGTAACAATTAAATCCTTAAACGTAGCCAAATATAACAATTAAGTCCCTAGTTACAAATTTTGTCAAAATAAAGACGAAAAACAATCATGTAAGATGTACATGACTTACTTAAAAGTGAAAAGGTAGAATTTCGAGCGTTAAAATAGTAAAAATATACATATAAGTTTATAAAATTGTTAAAAAAATCAAGAATGAAAAATTTTATGTTGTGTTTTCTTCTTTTTTTAGGTATAAAATTAACGAATTTCTCTTATACTCTTGTTAGAAGCAAATGAGATGCATGAATCTTCTAAATGAGTTAAGTGTATCTCATGTGACCGCTTTCGGTCCCAATTTTGTAGAAGATTGTGATTATAACTTAATTTTTACACTTTGTTAAGTTTAGGGACTTAATTGCTACGAACAAAAGTTTAGAGACTATATTGTATAAAAGCTAAAATTTTAAGAAGCAAATGTGCCAAATCAAAAGGGTCAATTACATAATTGTACTTCTTAGTTTTAACTATTTCTCAATCTGTCTCTTTATTTTTAGAAACAATAAAGGTATCCTTTTAATTTAAAATTTTATTTTAATTTTATCATTATGGATAGAAAAAATTGAGCAAAACAGCATAATTGCCTTAAAACAATTATAAAAAAAAATATTCATAAATTTAAACATAAAAAATATCCAATTTCAAAAAAAAAAAATCTCAACTTTTATGGCTTTTAGAATAAAATATTTCTATAAATTTTTATCAAGAAGAATAATATATTTCCTAAATAAATTTGGCCTAATTAAGAATATCCTTGCTTTATCTCCATGTGTTTCTGTCCAAAAAATATGCAAGGGTTAAAATTAAAATAATTTTTTTTTAATTCTAAAAGATACTCATAAAACAATGGACCTTAGTCTAAAAGATAGACTATTTTATGAATGATGAAATTTTATACTCGAACGATAAAAAGGATTTTTCTAATAAATATTAGACTTGTAGCTTGAGAAAAGTCTCGTGCGCTTCTGATGAGACTCAATCTGAAACTCTCATCTATCAAAAGGAGTCCACGAGGTGGAAGTTAGAGTAGAAAGCCAAGGGGATGCTCAATAGCTTACCATTGCAGTACTGTGATTCTAGACGTAAAGTCGCGCCATAGTGGATGACATCTGGCATCGTATGACAATCAACATTAGGCATTCCGCAAATTACGGAGTCAATCACAATTCTTCATGAAAAGTGTAACAAAGTGAAACGACAATTAAATTCTTTTTAGTGATTATTTTATTTCATTTTCAAACTATAAATCTACTACGACAAACAAGAATGAGGGTCCAATTTATTCGTGGTGATCATCTCACTGTCTATGCCATGCTGCAATCAATTTTAGGCTTAAGGTATCCTGTTTTCTTAATTAATTTAAAAAAATAATAATAATTACCATCGATGTAATCTTACGTGTTTAAAGGATAAAGGATTTCCAATGACAAAAAAGCTTGTTCATCCTTGTTCTTAATGTAAATAACTTGCAAAGTTTCAAATTTTGGAAGGCCAAAGCTTTATTCAAGTGAATAAATCTGTCGGTGGAAAGGAGCACGTGAATTAGGCGTGCCAAGAATCAGACCAAAAATTATCCGCAGCGTTCCCTGGCATCATTGTTTCATAAATTTACCATTAGTGTACTGAGGAAACCACATAGATTATAAAAGGGGTTACTAATCGATTTATAAGTGTGAAAGAAAGTCTCGTCTTTTAAGCTAGTTTTTGAAAATGAGTAAGCCTAATCCCCCTAACATTGGGATCAAAATTAACTAACAAGTCTCATTTCTACTAAACGGGAAAAAGAAAGAGAAAACTAGGTGATATACCATTTTTAATACAACTATTGTGCTCTGTTTTTTTTTTTTTTTTCTTTTTCTCTTGATTTATACCACTTCTTTTAGCTAAAAAGGCTAAAATATCTTAAATATCACATACCCTAACCTTAAACCAAAATACTTGGGAATAATATTGTCTTTATATTTATTGCAAATGACATATTTTAAATCTTCTTATAGAAGTGGAAAGATTAAAAGACAATACCACAAAAGCAGTATTTCTCAAATTGATATGAAAATAAATCAATGGCTATTTGACTTAGAGGCCTGATGAGTGATCGGATCAATGGTTATCTGATAAGGCCCTATAAGTGATGAGAGAGATTGTTGAGGTAACTCCATACCGGTTGTGTAATGGCTGATGGTCAGTTTATAAGTATAAAGAAAAACATCACCTTTTAAAACTAGCTTTTGGCTTTGAGAAAGCCCAATACCACCCAACATACTATTACATTTTGACACCAAAAAATGTACATATTTAATATGTCATTTTCTTGTATACTCCAGTACACAATGTTATTACAAATATTAAATTTATTTAGTCATCCTAACTATTCAGTTTTGAAATTTGTGAAGATAATGTTTTAATTTTAAAATAATTTGAAAAAAATAATGTTGTATGACATTGAGAAAGTAAAACCATCGACCAAAAGCAATTAAATGTAAAAAAAAATGACATGTACTCTATTTGGTGTCTAATTTGACATCAAACATAATATATATGCTAAGTTTAATACAAAAATGTAATTGTATTAGAGTGTTTTTCATACACTAAAATGTTTAGTATCGATTGTAAAACTGAGTATTGACACATTAATTATTAATTGTAAAACTTTTAGCCTATCACTTAATTATTAATTGTAAAAATGTTTTTCTTTAATATTTAGGTGACAATTAGCTGAGCAATTATGCCATATGATATTTCAAAAACAAGTCAAACAATTCCGATCAATAAAAATATTGTATATTCTTTAGTTTATCGGCTTCTAACATTAGTATTGATTCTGCTAGTTCTTATTGTCATTGTGGAAAGAGTTTTTTCTGCTATAAATATTATAAAGAATTCGCACGTAAGTGAATGGGAGATCATTTGATCAATATTACTTTACTTGCGTAGATTCAAAAAAAAATCTTCAATAACTTTGATGATGATGTTATTATTATATGGTATTTTCAATGCATGAAAACTTAAAAGGGACAAGTGTAGAATATATATAGTGGTTGATTTTAATTAAAATTATGTTGTGATTCCTAGTCCATGACACAAGTTCTTAGATTTTTACTACTATTGGTCAGTAATTAGTTAATTTCCATCAATAATTTACTAGTCTATTAATAATAAGACAGTTCTATAATGATAGACTTTTGGTATATCAATAATCAACTATTCTCAAAACCAGGAAAAATGAATTTTCATTAAAAAAAAAAGTTCTATTATTAATTTAAAGGGACAGCCAAAATGGCCATCTATCTAATTTTTCCACATTTTCTAATATTTTGCCTCATAAAAATTGTTGTAATTATTGACATAATAATGAGAAAATAAGTATTTTTTTTCAAAAATTAAATTAATGAGTGGAGATTTGAACTCCCAACATTAATATTAAAGTTAACAAATTTGTGTAAATTTTCTATAGGGAGGTCTATAGTATAGAACGTCAAAATTTTTCACCAATGGAGTGTTCGAATGTATGTCATAAGGAGTAAAAATGTAATATGTTTTTAGAAACATTTTTATTAATAAAAGTTTATTTATTATTCATATATTAAATTGTTGTCCTCTTTACATTCATGTTTGTTGAATGTATGATAAGCAAACAAAAGTATAAGATTATTGGTCTAAACCTTTAGAATTAGGCATATGATGGATAGATTATGCGGAAGACATGATTTTAAAGGTGATGGTCTAAATTATAAGATCCACAATCGAGGGAATAAAGTTAGGCGCTTAATTCATGCAAAGATTGTTATGTTGTCTCTATCCCTAACGGGAGATGGTTTGTCTAGGCCATTGGAGGTGAACTCCACAAATAGAAACATTGGTGCATTGTCATAGGTGACGATGTATTGGATCAAGACATAAAGTGTAATTAATTTATATTAATAATTCTGTCTCGACAAATCAATTCACCTTAGACAATCTTATGTGTTGTATCTTAATCCTGAGATGAATAGTTAGCCCGTTGTATTGACGTATGTCTTTTGATGTACCCAAGGGTAACATCCATAATTTATGTTGGTACGCATATTGGTACATTGGAGACATGACTTTTGATAGCGTAGACTTGTTATTCATAGATATAGAATTCATAGCTCTTCTTTAGGATTGATAATATCCTCTTATATGCGTTATCTTGTAATTAGAAAACTAGAACGCTCAACATTTGGATATATAAGTGTAACTGAATGTTATACTGTTTTTGGATGCTAAGTTTTTTTATGGTGAGAAACTGAAACATAAGAGAAAAATAATCGTGAAGGTAAAACAGAATTTATCCTTAAGCCGATTATAGATAATCCTATAAGGATACGATACATTATAATATGTCATGGAGACTTAGCTATTCGAGCTTCGTACTTTTATATAGTTCGAGAGTATAGCTCGAAGCTTTTAGTGGAGTAGCGCTAGAGTTGATAATTATAAAATTTATATCTGGGATATTGGGTTTCATAATTATTAGGAGCTTGAACTACATAGGTCTATTAAGTCCCCTTTGTTAGCTTATAATAAATCCTGTAAGATATAGCGTGCTTTTCTAATAAATTGGTGACTTATGTTAAATTATTAGATTAGCTGAAATTTAATAGAATTAGATAATTCAGGTCTGTTTATCAGTTGAATTAATTTTGTGAAAATTAATTTAAGATAAACTTGTTGAATTATCTAGAATATTTATTTTCCTAGAGATTATCTAGATATGGTTGTTTTAATCAGATAACTTCTCTGTTAGTTTATTTGACTTAAAACTAAGGCTTTATTCAAAGAATCTCAAGTGGGAACTAAAAGATTCGAAGGGATTATTTATCGTGAGTTCGACAGGCTGATCTTGATGTAGTGAGTTCAGTAAGCCGATCTACTAGTTCGGCTTACCAACTGAACAATAATCTGATCACGCATTTTAAGCGATTTTTTCAGATATTGATCTAGATTTGAATTTTTGAGGCCCTACCTTAAGTCCAACTGCCATAAATAGGGAGTGACACTTCATAGTTGTAATGACCAAGGGAAATTCCATAACAAAATCTAATATTTAATTGGATTTAATTAATGAATTTACCCTTATAAACCATACTTTTGTAAAAAAAATTACGATAATATATAATAAATAATGTTAATAGGAAATTTCACTATAACCTTGATGCGATGTTCAATATGGTCAAATACAGATTTTGTGAGCTTGAATGCTCAAAAAATTTGTAAATAATATCCATAAAATGAATTTTATATTACAATTAATTATAGCATTGTAGTATAAATTAATGAGTGACTGAGGTAGAAATAAAGTAGAAAAACATGCCAAAACCCTAAAACAGTGAAAAAGGGTATGATGTAGTGTAAGTGCACTGCTAAGATAAAAACACAGATATAAGAAATGCTATGTTTGAGTTTCAAAAGTTTACTAAAGAATAGGTAGGATATTTATTCAGTACAAGAATATGTTTTTTCAATGGTTTCATCCCAACAGTATAAGAAAAATATTGTGTGGTGAAAAATTACACTATGTAAAATTTTCGAGGCCCATCAAGTGGACACCGAATGGGCTTTGATTGGGTCACCACATCATGAAATGTGGCCCAATCACATTAGCCAACTTATGCCTTAATTATGGCCTAAGATGATGACTTATCACTTAAAGGAAAGGTAAATAAATGGATAAGTCTTAATTAAGACAAGAAATCATCAAATTTTTTTTATCTCTCCTTCCACCACATTCGGCAGCCATAGGGGTCCTCTTTCAAAAATTTTTCCAGCTAAAATCTTTGTAGCAAAATTGCCCCAATCAAGTTTCAAGAGCTAAAGTTCAAGAGATTTCATCAACTTTCAAGGTAAAAATCTAAACTTTTTCTTAAGTTTTCCTGTTGGTTTGTTGGGGCTGAGTTAGACATGTATGCCCTAAGGAGTAAAAATGTAATAAGTTTTTGGAGACATTTTTATCAATAAAGAATTTATTTATTATATATCAAATCTTGTCCTCTTTATGTTCATATTTGTTGAATGTATGATAAGCAAACAATAGTCTAAGAATATCAGTCTAAACCTTTAAAAATTGGGCATATGATGGACAGATTATGCGGAAGACACGATTCTTAAGGTGACAGTCTAAATCGTAAGATCCGCAATCACGGGAATAAAGTTAGGCGCTTTATTCATATAAAGATTATTATGTTGTCTATATCCCTATTAGGAGATGGTTTGTCTTGACCATCGGAGGTGGACTCCATGAATAGAAATATTGACACGTTGTCATAGGTGACGATGTGTTGGATCGAGACATAAAGTGAATTGATTTGTATTAATAAATCTGTCTTGGCAAGTCGATTCACTTTAGATAATCATTTGTATTGTATCTTAATCTTGAGATGAATAGTGGGCCCATTGTCTTGACTTGTGTCTTTTGATATATCAAAGGGTGACACCAACATTTTAATAGTGTATGCATGCCGGTACATTGGATGCATGACTTTTGATAGTGTAGACTTATTATTCAGAGATATGGAATCTATAGCTCCTCTTTAGCAGTAGTGATATCTTTTTATATGCGTTATCCTATAATTGGAAAACTGGAGCGCTCAACCATTTGGATACATAGGTGTAACCGAATGGTATACCATCTTTAAATGGTAAGTTTTTCAATGGTGAGATAATGGAACGTAAGATCAAAATAATCAGAAAGGTAAGATAGAACTTGTCCTTAAGCCGATTATGAATAATCCTATAAGGATATGGTACACTATGATATATTATGGAGACTTAGCTATAACGGTTTCGTAATTCTATAGAGTTCGAGAGTGTAGCTCGAAGCTTTTAGTGGAGAAGCGTTGGAGTTGATAATTATGAAATGTATATCTAGGATATTGGGTTTCATAATTATCAGAAGCTTGAACTATATAGGTCCATTTGGTCCCCTTTGCTAGCTCAAACAATCCTGTAACGATACGACGTGCTTTTCTAATTATTGGTGACTTATGTTAGATTTATTAGATTGGTTGAAATTTGAAAGAATTGGATAATTCTTGTCTGTTTATCGATTGAATTAATTTTGTGACAAAATTAAGTCAAGATTAAACTTGTTGAATTATTGGGATCGGATAATTCTTGTCTGTTTATCAATTGATTTAATTTTGAATAAATTATATCAAGATAAACTTGTAGAATTATTAGGAATCTATTTATTTTCCTAGAGATTATCTAGATAAAGTTGTTTTAATTAGATAACTACTCTATTGGGTTATTTGAATTAAAACTAGGGCTTTATCCTATAGAATCTCGAGTGGAAAATAAAAAATTCGCTGAAATTTTTTTTTCGATAGTTCGGCATGCCGATCCTCAAGTTTGGCCTGTCGATGGTTCAAGTTTGGTATTATTTATTAATTAATTAATACCGGTTATGGTTCCTTAGAGGTTAGAATGCGTATCTAGGTTTTTCATGTGATTAGATGGCAGACTATAATCTCTGTCTAGGAATTATTATTTAATTTTGAATTTGTAAGAATTTTGTAATTAAATAATTGTTCAGAGAAGAAGGATCTAGAAGGCGGATCTAGAAGATGGATGATGGCGTTCCTAGGTATTTCTTGAGTCTCTAATTTTATGTTTTTGAATTGTTGAAAATAAAATTGATGAATTGCATTAAAATTTGTATTTTCTGGAAAGGATGATTTTTGCTCGGTCGGCATGCCGAATTCTCTAGTTTGGCAAGTCGATTGTCGCAGATTGGTATGCCGGATGTGAGGTTCGACAGGCCGTCAGCGGGGCAGAAATCTGGTGGCTGTGGCGGCAGGTCAAACTTCTAGTTCAGCGGGCCGATTAGTCATGAATCGATAGTCCGATCTATGAAGATCGGTAGGCCGGTGGGTCATGACTGGCAGGCCGATCACCCAGATCGGCTTGCCGATAGAGAGCTGAAATTTTCTCCACAAAAGATGCAGTTTTTCATGCAGTTTTAATTTTATTTTTGAGACAATTCTAAGAAATATTAAATATGGATTTGACTGGAAATATGGAGTGTTCGATTCATACAGGATCAAACACTTACAGATAGGCATTACATGAAGAAGGATATAGCTTGGAGATTCAAGGATGAAGAATGGATAATATGTTTCGTTTATTCTCTTGTAATCTTTATTTTCTATTATCTAGGGTGGAACCATAATATTACGGTTATTTATTATTATTTTCCTTGTGGCTTTGCTTGTCTGCATTATAATATGATTTGCCATGTATGTTGATAACATAACATATAGAATAGGGAGTGCCGCTCATATTAAAATTGTTCATACATGTCTTTTAAAATAAAAAAGATTGAGTGGGAGAAGGTTTTTGAAGAGAGGACCTAAGGCCTCCATTGTTAGTTCATAGGAAGAATATGGTGGTCCCAAACCCTAGAAAGGGATTTCTATCATGTACTAAATTGGATCTCTGAGAGGATAAGGTATTTTAGTATGATTTATAATTGCACACCCTTAGGTGGTAATTATGAATCATGGATAAAATATTGAAACGATGGTTATACACTCATATTAATTTTATTATTAACCTCCCCTAGGAGCTCTGTTAATAAAACTAATGGCCAAAGAAACGATTATTAATATATGATGGATCATACGGGTCCTGGATGGCATATATTAATCAAGAGGGGATTCGTGTTCCTAATTGAATTTGGCATGACTCCCCTAGGAGCTTGTTGAATTCTGTGTTGGGAATTATCGTTGTAAGGTTGTGATATTTTCAAGGTTTTGAAACATAAACACATTTGTATGTTTTTACATGATTGTGTTATCTTACTAAATTGTTATGATATGTTTGCTTATGTTTGGTATATGATTCTTTATTGTAGATTGAAAATATCTAAAAACGCTTTATCTTCGATACTTGACAAAAACCTATTAACCGGAGAGAATTATAATGATTGAAAACGGAACCTGGATATCGTCCTTTCCTTTGAGAAACTAAAATTTGTGTTGACAACCCCTTGTCCTCCAGAGCCTACGGGAGACTCAACTAATGAGCAATTCCAAGCATACGATCGCTAGACAAATGCAAATGATCAGGCTCACTGCTATGTTATGGCTAGCATGAACAACGTGCTGTAGGCTCAACATCAGGATTATGAGATTGCTAAGCAGATCTTGGATAATCTTGAAGACATGTTTGGAGGCCAAGCCATAAAAAATTGGCAAGGGGTGCTTTGGAAACTCTTAAACTATAAGCAAAGGCCGGGGACGTCTAGAAAAGAGCACATGATGTTGGTCATGGGTTACCTCGCTGAGGCACAAACCAATGGAGCCAACATTGATGCTGAAACTCAGATGACTATGGTCTTTGAGACTCTATCAAAGGAATTTATTCTATTTAGAGCTACATTTAATTTGAGCAATAGGCGGGATATGACCTTAACAGAATTAATGAAACAATTACAGGAGTTCGAACTGTTGATCAGGGATTATTCTGCGGGTGGAGAGGCCAATATGGTAGTTGCTTCTGGTTCCAATCCCAACTCTGGGAATCAAAAGAAGCAACGGGCCAAGAATGGAAGGTCAAGCACATAAAGAATCATTACAAGGACTTCTTTTCCAAAGGAGGTAGGTATGATCTTCTGTATTTAAAAACTTGTTTAGTTGAGGAATCCAATGAAATTTGGGTCATAGATTTCGGTGCAACTAATCATGTTTGTGTTTCTCGAAAAGGGTTCAAAGAAATGAGAAGTCTGCTGCATAAAGACTTCATGCTTCGGATGGGCGATGGATCGTTGGTCTTAGCAGAAGTAGTGGGAGACGTCCATCTTTATTTTGATAATTATAGGAATTTAATTTTGTGAGATTGTTTTTATGTTCCTAAATTTAAAAGGAATTTAATTTCTGTAGCTTGTTTATTTAAAGACTCTTATTTAGTTTCTTTTAATAATAAAGTGGTGATTCGTAAAAACAAATCTTTTATCTGTTCTGGATGGATGCAAAATAATCTATATTTTATCAAACCTAAGATGGACTTACTGCTTAATGCTGAGATGAATGATAATAACTCTAAAAGGCTTAAAACTTCTCATTCTAATAAGACTTCTCTTTGGCATTTACGCCTTGGTCATATTAACCTGGATAGGATTTAAAGGCTGGTAAGGGATGGACCTTTAAGTCACTTAAAGGTAGAATCTATACCTCAATATGAATCTTGTTTGGAGGGTAAAATAACCAAAAGACCATTCAAGTCTAAGGGCAATAGGGCCGAAGGGGTTCTAGAACTTGTACATAGTGATGTTTACGGATCGATAAACATCCGGGCACGAGGAGGGTATGAGTACTTCGTCACTTTTATTGACGATTACTCAAGGTATGGGTATGTGTACCTGATGCACCACAAAAGCGAAACTTTTGACAAGTTTAGGGAGTTTTGGGCTGAAGTGGAAAAACAATTAGGTAGACCCATAAAGGCACTTTGATCTAATCAAGGTGGAGAATACCTTTCTGATGAGTTTCTGGGACACTTATTAGAGAATGAGATTTTATCCCATTTGACTGCCCCGGGCACTCCGCAGCAGAATGGCGTAGCGGAGAGAAGAAATAGGACTTTATTAGACATGATAAGGTCCATGATGAGTTATTCATCATTACCTTTATCTTTTTGGGGATATACACTACAAACCGCATGTTATCTTTTGAACAATGTGCCTTCAAAATCAGTCCCTAAAACTCCTCATGAGTTATGGATGGGTAGGAAAACATCCTTAAACCATATTCACATATGGGGATGTCTGGCTCATGTCCTGTTTAAGGATGCGAATAAGTTAGAAGCACGTTTAGAAGTTTGTGTGTTTGTAGGATATCCAAAAGGGACTAAAGGGGGTTTTTCTATAACCCAAAGGAAAATAAAGTCGTGGTTTAAACTAATACAACTTTCTTTGAGGAAAGTTATATGGACGACTTTAAGCCTCAAAGCAAAGTAGTGCTTGAGGAGTTAAGGAGTGATCCGATCACTTCGGAGGTTCCGAATGAGACCATTCCAATCAGTGTAGAAAGACCAGACCAACTCGAACAACAACCTAAGGGGCTTCGACGTAGTGGGAGAATCTAACGTTAATCTGAGAGGTATATGTTCAATGGAGAGGCCTTCTTTGCTGAACCAGATGAACATAACAGGGATCCTTACATTTGTGCAGAGGTTATGGAGGATGTTGATTCGAAACTCTAGATAGAGGCCATCAATATAGAAATGAAGTCTATGAAGACTAATTAGGTATGTGAGCTTGTGGATCTTCCCGAAGGGGGTAAAACCCATAGGGTGTAAGTGGATCTACAAGAGAAAAAGAGGAGTGGATGGAAAGGTCGAAACCTTTAAGGCTAGACTGGTAGCTAAGAGTTATACGCAAAAGAAAGGAATCGATTACGAGGAAACCTTTTCGCCTATAGCCATGCTTAAGTCCATTCGAATTCTCTTGTCCATAGCTGCTGCTCTCGACTACGAGATTTAGTAGATGGATGTCAAGTCGGCTTTTCTAAATGGTTATCTTGATGAGTCCATTTATATGGAACAACCAGACAGATTCAAGGTCAAGGGTCAAGAGGGTAAGGTTTGTAAGTCGCTAAAGTCAATATATGGACTTAAACAGGCTTCCCGTTCTTGGAACATAAGATTTGATCAGGTGATCAAGACTTATAGGTTCTCACAAAATATGGATGAGCCATGTGTTTACAAACACATTAAGGATGAGAAGGTGGTTTTTTTTACTACTCTATGTAAATGACATTCTGCTAATTGGCAATGACATTGAGGCATTATCATCGGTCAAATTATGGTTAACCAAGCAGTTTGACATGAAAGACTTGGGTCAGGCTAATTTTGTTCTCAGTATCCAGATCTTTCGAGATAGGAAGAACAAAATAATAGCTTTGTCATAAGCCAGCTACATAGATAAAATTCTCAGGAGGTATGCAATGCAGGATTCCAAGGAAGGTGGGCAACCATCTAGGTCTAAAATTACTCTTTCTAAGAAAGACTCTCCAAAGTCTGAGAAAGAAAGAGAATACATGAAGAAGGTACCTTATGTTTCGGCAGTAGGTAGTCTCATGTATGCCATGCTTTGCACATGACCGAATATTTATTATGCGGTTGGGATTGTAAGTAGATTTTAGGCAAATCTAGGACCGAACCACTAGGTTGCGGTCAAGCATATTTTTAAGTACCTGAGAAGGACTCAAGGGTATATGCTTGTGTATTCGGGTGAGGACTTAACTCCTCTAGGTTATATTGACTCGGATTTTCAATCCTGTTTGGATTATAGGAAATCGACTTTGGGTTTTGTGTTTACTCTAGGTGGTGGTGCCATCAGTTGGAGAAGTGTGACGCAAGATTGCACTTCGGATTCAATGATGGAGGCTGAGTATGTGGCAGCTAATGATGCTTCGAAAGAAGCAGTGTGGCTCTGCAAGTTTTTTGGAGATCTTAAGGTAGTTCTTGGTATGGATAAGGCATTATCACTATACTGTGATAACAGTGTGGAGGTAGCTAATGTTAAGGAACCAAGATTTCATAAGAAGAGTAAGCATATTGATCGAAAGTATCATGTGATAAAGGACTTCGTCGAGAGCGGGTATGTCACGGTGTGCAAAATCGCGTCAAAAGAAATTTAGTTGATCCATTCACAAAGATACTTATTAGGAGAGTCGTCGAGAGGCATGTGGAAGCTATGGGATTGTGAGATTTGTCATATTTACTCATTTAGTGCAAGCTGAGATTATTAGACATGTATGCCTTAAGGAGTAAAAATGTAATAAGTTTTTGAAGACATTTTTATCAATAAAGAATTTATTTATTATATACCAAATCTTTTCCTCTTTACATTCATATTTGTTGAATGTATGATAAGCAAACAATAGTCTGAGACTGTCGGTGTAAACCTTTAAGAATTGGGCATATGATGAACAGATTATACGAAAGACACGATTCTTAAGGTGACGGTCTAAATCATAAGATCTGCAATGGAGGGAATAAAGTTGGGCACTTTATTCATGTAAAGATTATTATGTTGTCTATATCCCTATTGGGAGATGGTTTGTCTTGACCATCAGATGTGGACTCAGTGAATAGAAACATTGGCACGTTGTCATAGGTGACGATGTGTTTGATAGGGACATAAAGTGAATTAATTTGGATTAATAATTCTGTCTTGACGAATCGATTCACTTTAGACAATCATTTGTATTGTATCTTAATCCTGAGATGAATAGTGGGCCCGTTGTCTTGACTTGTGTCTTTTGATGTATCAAAAGGTGACACCAACATTTTAATAGTGGTATGCATGCCGGTATGTTGGAGGCATGACTTTTGATAACGTAGATCTATTATTCATATATATGGAAGCCATAGCTCCTCTTTAGGAGTAGTGATATCCTCTTATATGCGTTATCCTATAATTGGAAAACTGGAGTGCTCAACCATTTGGATACATAGGTGTAACCGAATGGTATATCGTCTTTAGATGGTAAGTTTTCCGATGGTAAGATAATGTAACGTAAGATAAAAATAATCGGGAAGGTAAGACAGAACTTGTCCTTAAGCCGATTATGGATAATCCTATAGGGATACGGTACACTATGATATGTCATGGAGACTTAGCTATACGGGCGTCATAATTCTATAAAGTTCTAGAGTACAACTCCAAGCTTTTAGTGGAGTAGCGTTAGAGTTGATAATTATGAAATGTATATCTGGGATATTGGGTTTCATAATTATCAAGAACTTAAACTATATAGGTCCATTTGGTCCCCTTTGCCAGCTCAAAAAATCCTGTAATGAAACAACGTGCTTTTCCAATTATTGGTGACTTATGTCAGATTTATTAGATTGGTTAAAATTTGAAAGAATCGGACAATTCTCGTCTGTTTTTCGGTTGAATTAATTTTGTGACAAAATTAAGTCAAGATTAAACTTGTTGAATTATTGGGATTGGACAATTCTTGTCTATTTATCAGTTGATTTAATTTTGAATAAATTATATCAAGATAAACTTGTAGAATTATTAGGAATCTATTTATTTTCCTAGAGATTATCTAGATAAAGTTGTTTTAATTAGATAACTACTCTATTGGGTTATTTGAATTAAAACTGGGGCTTTATCTTATAGAATCTCGGATGAAAAATAAAAGATTCACTGCGTTTTTTTTTCGACAGTTCGGCATGCTGATCCTCACGTTCGGCCTGCAGATGGGACAAGTTCGGCCTGCCTATGCGCGAATAAAAAATCATACGTTTTCACGCAGATTTCATCAGATATTGATTCAAATTTGATTCCGATTCGAATTTTTGAGACCTTATCTAATAAGGAATGACGCTAGACCCAACCTCTATAAATAGGGAGTGGGTCTTATGAGTTATTTAGATCAATTACGAGATTAAGAATGAAACTCTGCTGGTGAGATTCTGAAACTCCCCGAGTGCTCTTGTTCACAAATCACGAACTCTAGCTTTAGGTTCTCTCAATTGGTTGGAAGGAGAATTACCTTGAGGAAGAGCTGTACATGTGAGCCCACACTCACTCCGATCGTGGATAGAGAATAGAAAAGAAGACTAATTGGTTGAGGCTCTTTTGGAACATTACTTCTCTTCACGAATTACGGGAGTTCTTCGGCATTCAAAGGTTTGTAAGATCTGATTAATTTATGCATATAGCATGTCAAACTTGTGTTTTAAAAAATACTATGATATAAAATTTTTACAATTCCGCTGCGTACTATTTTTCCAACAGGGTGGGTGTAACAACCCGAAATTTTAATGCATTAAAAATGCATTAAATTAAGGATTATATTAACAAGAAAAACGTGATTTAAGGAAAAATATTGTATATTAACATGAAAATTATACGGTATTGGAATAATACCGTGTAAGGAAAATACATTGATGAAATTACGCAGTATGAAGATTACACTGTCAAAGTAATGCAATGTAAGAATTGGACTGTTGTAAAGTCACACAGTACAGAATTGGACTGTGTAAAAAGTGTAGATTACACTTTTTCATATAAAAGCAAAAAGAGAAAAAAGAAGAAGAGAAATTCAGGATAAATATCAACTTTCTCTCTCTACTTTCTCTCTCCTTACAAAAATGAAGTTGAGATTTTGAGCTCCGTTTTCGACACCTCCTACACCGTTGAAAAGATCTCGACAAGTTGAGCTCAACGGTGTGCCGAGTAGCGCAAAAGGACGCCGGAGGAGGGCTTACGTGTCGCCCAAAGTGGTGGTGAGACCCATTTCTTCCCCAGTTGATTTTTCCTTTGTCCGACCACCAATCGAGGTGATTTTGGTCTCTATGGTGGACTCAGGGTGATGAGAGGAACAAGAAGGTATCTTTTTCCCAGCTCAATTCTGGCCGGAGAAGCCTGGCCAGAGCTGCCCTAGGTCCGCTGTGGCACCACCATCGGAGCCACCGTCTCCGATGGCGGTGAGGCACACCGTCGGTGCCAATGGATTCAGAGGGGGCTAGGGATCAAAAGCCCCCACTTGATTGCACGGTAGCACCCATGCCGGCCAGAGAACCACCAACGCCCGCCACCGTCGCCGTGAGGAGCTCAGGTTTGCTGTTTTAGGTCGTGTTGGGCCAAATTGAGGGCACGAACACCCTCAGAGGAATGAGAGGAAGCGATTCGGCACCTCAATTTCGAGCAACCACCGCCGAAAGATCATGGACGACCTCCGCCTAGGCACGCCGCCGTGGGAGTGTTGCTCAGAAGGAGTCGAGCAACCCCACCTTGGGGAAATTGCTCAAAAGGCCACAGGGAACGTTTCCTCTAGGCCAATTTTGGGGCAGCTCCACCGTGAACCTGAGATCGGAGCTACCGATTGTGGCCAAGAATCCCACTCTCGATTCGAGTGGTTAGAGGCAAAATTGAGTGAAATTGACCCCACCAATGGACTCAGGAGGGTCAATTTATCGAGGGTAGGCTCAAGCTCAGCCTTTAACGAGGCCAGTTGACGCCGGTCAACGGCGGTCAACGGTCGGTCAAAGGCCAATATGGGATTTTGTGATCCGGACCTCCGATCGATGATCCGAGATCGCCTCCTAACTCGTTTTGACGCTCTAAATGCAACGGTGTCCTCTGTTCAAGCTAATTCCACACCGGTGAAAATCATCTGGTATCAACTGCACGCGGATCGAGGCGATTCAAACAGCAGTATCGGAGTTCAGAATGATATGTTAAAGAATGTATGATCTCTAGGAAGCACTCCTAGCCATGTGTGGTAGCTCGAGGAGTACTGCAGAGGATGCTTCACATACTGAGGATACAGCGAGGTACAATCGGACCCGCGTAGCTCGGAGTCCAAGTAAGTGGCAATCTCGCTTACAGTATGAATCGTATTTAGATCCTTTCATAGGATTTATGAAATTGCATGATCAGTGATTGGTACACTGCTTTATGTAAGAATGAAGGAAAATGGCACGAAGGGTAAAATGGTCATTTTATGAAAAATGACCAAAACGGACCCGGAACGCCCGATGTCGGGAAACGTTTCTTAGTGATGATTTTTTGTATTATGTATATAACGGAATGTTAACGTTAAGTTATGAATTTGGTTAAGTTAGGAAATGGACGAAAAACCCGTCAAGGGTAAAATCATCATTTTTACGAAAATGGCTAGAACGGAGCCGGACACTCCGATTTAGTATAACGTTATTAGACGAAAAATATTTCGTAATACGTTAAGTAACGTGACCGTCATGTGTGACGAGAGATTTAACAATGGATGTTTAATGCTTACGTTTTATTGTCAATCGAGTGGATTGATAAATAGAAAGATTATTAATGAGTCGGCTGTCGTTTAATCAGGACATGGAAGTTGACTAATGAAATAGAAGGGAATGAAAAAGGAATGAGACAGGAAAGGAATAGAGAACGCTAGAGCATAGTACGGGTAAGTTCAGACCTCACCTACAGCATGAAGTAAATGATTTTTAAATCTTTTGATATATGTTGATAAATGAGCTTGCAATTATTATGCAAGTTTCTTTTAAAAAATATTTGCATTTATTATGCAAAAGTTTTAAACATTCAAAGAGAGGTTTGCAATGAATTTGCAAGGACTATGTTTAAAGTATACTTGCATATTGATATGCATAACGTATTTAAAAGTTCAAGTTATGATTCCAAAGCATTAAATGTATGTTTTGCTTTTTGACAATGCATAATATTTTATAAGTAAAGTTATAAGCTTTATGATGCATTGTTATGCATTTAGTTAAGTTTCGAAATAAAAGATGTGATTTGCAAAATGTGATTGCATTATATGTTGCATATGTTATGCAATAAGTGTTGGAGTATATGTTATGATTTGCAAAAGGTGATTGCATTACATGATGCATTTGATATGTAATACGTTGCATTCGTTATGCAATAGATTTTACGGTACAAGTTATGAATTGCAAGTGTGTTTGCATGTGATGTGACTGCATCTGACATGCTCATAAAAGATAATAAGAAGGTAAAGTAAGAATAAAAAGGAAAGTGTCGTACCAGCCTCTGTGTTATGAGGTAATGAACGTAAAGTTAAGGTTAACCTCTAAGATGTGAGGTACTTGACCACGTGATCGATGGTCTCAAGTCTTCCACAAGGGAAGCATCATGTTAATGATCTCATGATTAATGAGTTGGTATGAACACTAAAGTAAGGTAAGGAAAGTGAATGAAAGATAAGGACAAGGATGAAAAGTGAAAGCAAGATAAAGGAAAGTTAAAGAACGAGAATAGTAAGTTAAAGTAACAAAAGAATGTTCATAAAATGCTCATAAATGAAAGTTCATAATGGAGCATAATGGGAGTCATGCATTATGAATTTGCTTGTATTCCTTATTGAGGAAAGTTTTATGTTGAATGTTTATGAAAACATTTGTATGTTATGAAAAACATTCTAAGGAATGTTTTATGATAAATGTTTATGGAAAACATTTTCATGTTTTCAAGAAAGGTTTATAAACGACAAGTTATGAAATGCATATTATATTTTCCAGAAAGGGTTTATAATTGATGCTTTAAGAACAGCATTCTGAGGATTGTTGTATATTAAATGTTTTGTAGAAACATTTATGAGAAACGTTTTAGAAACGTTTTATGAAATGTGTTATGAAAACGTTTATGAAGAACGTTTTAGAAATGTTTCATGAAGAATGTTTATAAAGTACGTTTATGAAAAATGTTTCACAGAAAGGCTTTTATGATAAAAGTTCTAAAAGTATGTTTAAACGCTTTGTGAGTTTATGTTTGAACTTACTGAGCGTAAGCTCATAAAAAGTTTTTCATGCTGTAGGTAGCCATATGGGTAACCAGTAGGACCCGATAGATGAGCTGGGGGTTGCGGAAGGGCAGATGCAAGATGTGGGAATAGATACCACTACAGTTTGCTTCCGCTACGCAAAGAAAAGGTTTTGCACTATATAATGTAGTGTTTCCAAGGTTTTAAGACAATCAGAGTTTTAAGAAGTGTTTTCAAGGGTTTTAAGATACATTGTACTAAATGTATTATAAAATTACAAAGTGATATTTTAATCTATGTTTTAATAAATCTTTCTTATTCAGTTTTAAGAAACAGTTTGAAATGGATTTAAAGGCAAAGGTTGAGCGAAGTCTCAACAGGAATGGCGACAAAGGTCGCAACAGTTTTAAATGTTAAAGAAAAATTTTTGTAATTCAGTATTTTCTTACTAAGTCAGTAAGATTATTGTTTTATACACAATGTTTATGAAAGTTAAGTGATGGCTGAAAAGACGGGTCGTCGCAATGGGGTTGGGTGGTGTGGGATTTTTACAAGAAGTCCTTTCATGTAAAACATGCCTAGGAAAATTTCAAAGAAGCCCTTTGGAAGACCTAGGATCACCAATTTCTCTTTTGGTAAGTCCAATCTCTTAATTCTTAAAGTTTAAATGGTCTTCTTTTTGTTTTTATTTTTTTTAAAAAGGCATATGATCATTCAAGCAAGATTGTGGTTTGATTTTTTGAGTATATGGTTTATGATATGATTGTGTTGTTGAAATCGAGGCTTAAAGGTGAAAATTGGTGTTTGGTGTAAAACTAGGATAATTTTGTAAACTTTGAAGTTGAATCTTAAAAGAGTTGTGATTTAGCATGAAAAATGTTTGAGAAGGTCATGAATCTATATAAACAGTGGTTGGAATGCTGTTTTAAAGTAGTTTTTACAAAAATTACCCAGGGACTAAATTGCAAAAAATTCTCATTCTCGGCAGAATTGAAAAAAGGCCAAAAACCCCGTGTACAGTGGGAATTTCAAGAAAGTTAAAATACAAAAGTTGTAGATCTCGACGAAATTATTAAAAATCATGGATGGTTTGTTGAAAATCACCTTTGTTTGTGAGTATTGAATTTTACAAAATTTGATAAAGTTGGAAAAAAAAATTTTAAGGGCAAAAACATCTTTTTACAAAAGGAATTTGGATAAGAAACTTTGAGAAAATTTGATCCTCTTGAAAAATTGAGGCTAATAGTTTAAAAAGATTATTTTTGGTCTGGAGGGCAAAATTGTTAAAATACACAAAAACCAAGGTAAAATCATAAAGTTTTGTTAACCTGGGTTTTATTGTAAATAGGCAACTTGATGCCTTGCCTTGAACACTTGTTTTTACACTAACAAGCACCATTTTGTGTTGATTTAGCTAAATCAGGCCTAGGAATATAAAGTGGCCTATCGAGGGCAAAAAACATCATTTTTTATAAAATGACTAGAACGAACCCGAAATGTCCTAGATAGGGAAAGATGACTATAATAAGAATTTTTCCCCCTTTCATTAGAAATAGTAAGATAGAAGGAAATGAAAGGATGGTCGAACTTTTAGTAATCAGAATAGTAATCCAAATTAGTAATTGATAAGTATACTTTACCGCCGTATAGCTAAATAGTGATAATTTAGCTAATAACGATATAATTGGCCAAATAGGTTACTGGATGAATAACAAAGAACCCGAGGATAGTCTTTACAACGGCAAAAACAAGTAAGTTCCAAACCCACCTACAGTATGAAAGAGTATGTTTAGGAGTTTAGTATACTCATGTGAATATACCTGTGTGTATTACTAAATTGGAAAAGTGTATATGTTTTGCACTTAGAATATGAGTATTTTGACATGCATGGTATGGTAACCAAAATAAATGGACTGATAAATGAATCACCAGAAATAAGAAAAGTGTCGTACTAGCTCTCGATGCAAAAGAGAGTTCAAAGTTAAAGTTATGATATGATCTCGATGTTACGAAGACCTAAATACACATATGGTATGAGCACTTGGGCCCTAGTTAAAGACAAGATATGACAAGAATAAAGAATATTCATAAGAAAGCATAAATGGTCATGCATATTAGCATATGGCGCATGTGGGTTATGTTTGGACTTACTGAATATAAGCTCAACTAGTTATTTCATACTGGTAGGAATTTCCACTGAGAGGTTAGAATAATCATACTAATGAGCTGGTGGTGGAATATGAGTGATGTGCAGATCAGACTATGGATATTGCCACAGTTATGTTTCCGTTTGCTATGTATATTAAGTTATCTTGGAATTTGTTGTATATAAAAATATAGTATGGCTAAGTAAGATAAAACCTCTTTTGGATATGTTAAGTATATGATGTTATAAAAAGAAAGTTCGTTTATGCATACGCAATTACAAAAAGAAGTTTGAGTATGCATTCGTGATCTACTATGGCTAAGTATGGCTAAGTAAGATAAAACCTCTTCAGTTGTCTTGACGCGTAGGCAATTACCCTATCATTCTGCATTAGTACAACACCAAGGCCCATCTTAGAAGCATCACTGTAGATTACAAATCCCTCGTCTCCTTTTGGAATAGCCAAGACTGGAGCTGTCGTTAGCCTCTTCTTTAGTTCTTGGAAACTCTTCTCACATGCTTCTGTCCATTCATACTTCTTTCCTTTGCGTGTTAGATTTGTGAGTGGCGCTGCTATCTTTGAGAAATCTTCCACAAATCTCCGATAATAACCGGCTAGACCCAAGAAACTTCTGATCTCACTTGCGTTGGTCGGTTGCTTCCAGTTGAGCACAGCTTCTATTTTGGCAGGGTCTACCATGATTCCTTCTTTTGTTATAACATGGCCTAAGAAAGATACTCTGTCGAGCCAAAATTCGCACTTGGAGAACTTTGCATATAACTGGTGTCTCCTTAATGTCTCCAACACAATCCTTAGATGCTCCTCGTGTTCTTCTTGATTCTTCGAATAAATAAGAATATCATCGATAAATACAACAACAAATTTATCGAGGAAATCCTTGAATACTCGGTTCATCAGATCCATAAAGGCTGCAGGCGCATTTGTCAGACCGAA
>CAMOHE010025226.1:0-11452 GCA_946598075.1 Artocarpus hirsutus
ACTTACTTGATTAGAATGCCAGGCAACTCAACCTCGGTTTCCCTTTTCGTAGACTTCTAGGATCCTGTTGGCCAATTGCAAAGTTATTAGCCAAATTTCATTACTTTTCAATACAAAATGATCGTTAATTAATAAATTGAGTTGCATAACTGTATACAACTTCAAAAACTATTGGTTTTCTTATTTCTATCTAACTCTACCCTATCGTCTCTAATGAAGGGCGGGAATCTTTCTAGTCATTCTTTTTTCCCATTTGGGGACGTTTTAGGACGATTCGATTTATTTGGGAGAAAATAACGATTTTGCCCTCAGTGGGCCTACTAACTTTTCCAAGCTTGATTTTGCTATTTTAACGAAAATAGTCATTTACTAATTTCAACATAATAACCTAGTGGTTTGGATCTCCTTATTTCACATCTATACCCCATTTCAGTAAAACTTTATAGTTTAGCCCCTTGAGTTGAAAATTTTGACAATTTTAGCCCCAGGGCTAAAATTTATCTTTTTAAACCAAAATTTCCTATTTTTCAAAAGGAGCATTTTAACTCAAAGTACCATATTCAAAATCCTTTGGAAAAATGACATTTTTGCCATTTTTATTTTTTTTCAATTTTAACAAATTCTTGAAAAATTAAAATCTCACAAATGGTTGAGATTTTTGATGAACTATTCATGTTGCCTAACAGCTTCGTCAAGATCTACAACTTTCATGTTTTAACTTTTTCAAAATTCTCACTGCACAGGGATATTTTTGGGCATTTTTCAATTCAGCCGAGAAGAAACTTTTTCTTACAATTTAGTCCTTAGGGCATTTTTGTAAAAATCTGATTTAAACAGCACATCTACCCTTGTGAAGGCAATTCCAAACCTTGTTTAAACCGTTTTCATGCTCAACCATCATTTTTGCAAAACTAATATTAAAATTGCAAAAATAAAACTTTTTCATAAACCACCATTTTGCACCATAAACCCTCAATTTTCACAATATCAACATGCCATAATTCATATTTCTATGGGATTTAACTAAAAATTTGCTCAAGAACCCACATGCTTTTAAAGGAATAAAAATCAAAACAAAAATCACAAAATTTCAAAACTTTAAAAATCAAAACTTACCCAAATAACACTTTGTGATTTCAAGCCTTCCAAGGCTCCTTTGAAACTCCTTCCTAGACATCATTTTCATGCAAAAACACCTTGAGTTAACTTCTCCCTTAGCCCATGAATAATCCCTTGAAAACTTGAAAAAAAGTTAGATTTTTACCTTAAAACTTGTTGAAATTCCTTGGATTTTGCCTCTTGAACTTAATCGGGGCTATTTTTGTTAAGATTTGGATTTGAGAAAATTTTTGAAAGGGTTCTTCAATGGCTGCCGTGGCTAGAGGAAGAAGCAAATGGAATTTTTTTTGGCTTAATCCAACATTTAATGCATGCTTATCATTTTAGGTGACTCACTAGTAATCCATTAGTTTACCATGTGGCTTAATGGGATTGGGCCACCTTTCATGGCATGGTGGCCCAATAGGATTTCAATGGGTGTCCACTTGGTGGGCCCCCAACAATTTATACTGTGTAATTTTTCATCACACAGTATTTTTCTTACACTTTTGTGATAAAATCAGTGTACAACATATCCTTAGACTGTATAAAAATATTTTACTTACCTTTGGTTTACTTTTGGAGGCCAAACGTAACATTTTTCATATCTGTATTTTCACTTAGCAGTATACTTATACTGCATCATCCTTCTTTTCACACTGGGTTAGGGTTTTGGTGAACTCTATGTCTTATTTATACTCTAATTACTCATTCATTTGTATCACTATTTTATAATTAATTGTGATATAAAATTTATTTTATGGATATTATGTACAAATTTCTGAGTATTTAAACTCATAAAATTTGTGCTAATAATATCCAACATTGCATCACATTTGTAGTGAAATTTTTAGTTAATATTGCTTATTTATACTTTATCACAATTTTTGCAAAAATTACAATTTTTAAGAGTAAATTTATTAATTAAACCCAATTAAATATTAGGTTTTATTAATGAATTTCTCCTGGTCATTAAGTAGGTGTGATCTTTTGTATTTAGAAACTTGTTTGGTTGAGGAATCTAGTGACATTTGGGTCATAGATTCTAGAGCAACTAATCATGTTTGTGTTTCTTGTAGGGGTTTAAAGAAACGAGAAGTCTGCTGCATGAAGACTTCACGCTTCGGATGGGCGATGAATCCTTAGTCTTAGCTGAAGCAGTGGGAGATGTCCATCTATATTTTGATAATTATAGGAATTTAATTTTACGAGATTGTTTTTATGTTCCTAAATTTAAAAGAAATTTAATTTCTGTAGCTTGTTTATTTAAAAACTCCACTTTGGTTTCTTTTAATGATAAAGTGGTGATTCATAAAAACAAATCTTTTATCTGTTTTGGATAGATGCAAAATAATCTATATTTAATCAAACCTAAGATGAACTTATTGATGAATAATAATAACTTTCAAAGGCTTAAAACTTCTCACTCTAATAAGACTTATCTTTAGTGTTTGTGACTTGGTCATATTAACCTAAATAGGATTCAAAGGTTGGTAAGGGATGGACCTTTAAGTCACTTAAAGGTGGAATCTATACCACATTGTGAATCTTGTATGGAGGGTAAAATGACAAAAAGACTATTTGGGTCTAAGGGCAATAGAGCCAAAGGGGTTTTAGAACTTGTGCATAGTGATGTTTATGGGCCAATAAACATCTGGGCACAAGATGGGTATGAGTACTTCGTCATTTGTATTGATGATTACTCAAGGTATGGGTATGTGAACCTGATGCACCACAAAACTGAAACTTATGACAAGTTCAGGGAGTTTCAGATTAAAGTGGAAAAGCAATTGGGTAAACCCATAAAGGCACTTCGATACGATTGAGGTGGAGAATACTTTTTTGATGAGTTCTTAGGACACTTATTAGAGAATATGATTTTATCCCATTTGACTGCGCCGGGTGTCACAACCTGCCTTTGTTGAGCTGTGCTTTATCACTTTTCCTTTCTTGCGTATTAAAGAAAATATGAGAAATACTTTTTTTTTCTAGAATTTCACACATACATACTTAAACGTCTTTTGTAATTATATATATACAATAGCAAACTTTCTTTTTATCACATAATATGTATAACATGTCTCAAAAGAGGTTTTTTCTTACTTAACCATATTACAGCTTTTATACAACACGTTTCAAAATAACATAAAATATATAACAACGGAAACACTTCTGTGGTGGCATTCATACCCAGTTCTGTACATTGCTCATATTCCATCACCACTAACTCATCAGTGAAGTTACTCTGACCTTTTAGTAGATATACCTACAGCATGAAATACTAAGTGAGCTTGTGCCCGGTAAGTCCCAAACCACAACCCACATGTAACATTCACTAAAATGCAGGATCTAGTTATGCTTTCTTATAAATATTCTTTATTCTTATCATGTCTTATCTTTAGCTAGGGCCCAATTGTCCATACCATTGCCCACATAGATCTACGTGACACCGAGACCATACCATAACCTTGAAATATACTCACAGGTACACATCAATTTGCGCACAGGTATACGACATAATATACACACAGGTACTTATTTTATATACTCACAGGTATACATAGCAATATACACACATATATGCATCATAATATACACACAGGTATATTATATATATATATCATATTCTATACCTACAATTCCATACTGTAGGTAGGATTGATGCTTACTTGACTAGGTTGCTATGCTAGCCGATCTCAATCCCCTTGTCCTAATCTTCTAGGGTCCTATTTGGCCAATTATAATGCTATTAGCCACATTTCCATTATTTCGTCTTATGCGTCAATACAAAGCATTCTTTAATCAATAGACTGGTTATAAACCCGTCTGTAGCTCTAATGATCTTGGATTTTCTTTCCCTTATCTTATTCTACCTTATTGTTTCTAATGAAGAGCGAAAATCTTATTAATAATCCCTTTTCCTATTTAGAACGTTTTGGAGCAGTTCGAGGCACTTGTGGGGAAATGACGATTTTGCCCTCAGTGGGCCTTTCTAAATTTTCTAAGCTCGATTTTGCTATTTTAGCGAAAATTGTTGCTTATTAATTATAAAACAATACCCTGGGGTGTTGGGTTTTCTTATTTTATATCAATGTCCCATTTTAATAAAACTTTGCAATTTCGTCGCTTATTTGAAGATTTTGACAATTTTACCCCAAGAACTAAAAATAATCTCTTTAAATCATAATTTTTCATTTTTCATAAGGATCATATTTGCTCAAAATACCATACCCAAAATCCTTTTGCAAAATGATGTTTTTACCCTTTAATTTTTTTTTTCAATTCTAACAAATTTTGTAAAATCCATAACTCACAAATGAATGCGATTTTCAACGAACTGTCTGCGAAATTTTTATAGTTTCGTCGAGATCTAAAACTTTTATGTTTTAACTTTTTTAAAATTTTTACTATACATGGGTGTTTTTGGTTATTTTTTAAATCTGTCGAGAAAATTTTTCTTTTTACAATTTAACCCCTAGGTGTTTTTTGTAAAAATCAACTCTAAAACAACATTCCAGACACTGTGAAGGAAGACTCAACATTTCCTAAAACCCTTTCTATGCCCAAATCACAACTCTAAAACTTAACATTCAAACTTTACAAAATTACAGTATTTTTTACTAAATAAAAATTTTACACATCCATATCTCAAATTCACCTCAAACATGCCATAAACTATTACAAATCATTACATACCATACTTAAAGGAAACCAAAACAAAATCATCATAAACTTTATGTATAGGAAATTAGACTTTACCAAAGAAAAAGAGTGATCTTGCACCTTGAACACTTCATTTCCTTGCCAATTCTCCTAAAAATATTTCATGGAAGAGAAAACCTTCATTAACTCCCTTGAATCCCCAAAGAAACTCTAAGAAAACTTAGAAAAAGTTTGAATCTTACCTTAGAAATTAAAGAAACCTTGAGCTTAAAACTTGGTCCTACTTGGAATATGCTTGAAAATAGTTATATGGGAGGATTTGTTTGAACAAAATTTTTGAGAGGGCAACCAAGGGCTGCTGAACTTGATGGAGAAGAAAAATGAAATGATTTTGGTGTTTTAAGTCTTTATTTAAGACTTATCCAAACATTTTTTTTTGAATGGGTGAGTCACCCACTAGGTTATTATTGTAGGTATTAGTGGCTAATTGTAATTCGGCCACCTTTCATGGTATGAAGGCCTAATAAGAATCCATTGGGTGTCACTTAGTGGGACCCACCACTTTATATAGTATAATTTTTCACCACACAGTATTTTTCTTATACTGTAGTAGTAAAATCAGTGAAAAATGTATTCTTGGACTATAGAAGATATTCTACTTTGCCTTTGGTTTACTTTTGGAGGCCAAACATAGCATTTCTTATATCTGTGTTTTCCTTTAGTAGTATACCTATACCGCATTGGACCCCCTTTTGTAATGTTTAGGGTTTTGGTAGATTTTCTATTTTATTTATATCTTAATTATCTAACCATTTGTATCATAATTCTACAATTAATTGTGATATAAAATTCATTTTATGGATATTATTTACAATTTTTTGAGTATTTAAACGCACAAAATCTGTATTTGTTAATACCCACATCGTAACAAATTTGTAGTGGAACTTCCTAGTAATACTGTATTCTATATTTTATAATATTTTTTTTTACAAAAACATGATTTATGAGGGTAAATTCATTAGTCAAATCCAATTAAATATTAGATTTTATTAATAAATTTTCCCTTGGTCATTACACCGGGCACTTCGCAGCAGAATGGCATAGCTGAGAGAAGAAATTAGACTTTGTTGGACATGGTCAAGTCTATGATGAGTTATTCATCATTGCCTTTGTCCTTTTGGGGATGTGCACTACAAACCATATGTTATCTGTTAAACAATGTGCCTTCAAAATCGGTTCCTAAAACTCCTCACTAGTTGTGGACAAGCAAAAAGACATTCTTAAACCATATTCACATATGAGGATGTCCTACTCATGTCCTGTTTAGGGATGTGAATAAGTTGGAAGCGTGTTCGGAAGTTTGCATGTTTGTAGGATATCCAAAAGGGACTAAAAAAGGTTATTTCTATAACCCAAAGGAAAATAAAGTCGTGGTTTCAACTAATGCAACTTTCCTGGAGGAGAGTTACATGGATGATTTTAAGCCTTAAAGCAAAGTGGTACTCAAGGAGATGAGGAGTGATTCAATCACTTCGGAGGTTCTGGTAGAAATTGTTTCAATTAGTGTAGAAAAACCAAACGAACCCGAACAACAACCTAAGGGGCTTCGACGTAGTGGGAGGATCGGGTGTCAACCCGAGTGGTATATGTTCAATGGTGAGGCCTTCTTGGCTAAACTGGATGAACAAGATAGAGATCTTTACACTTATGCAGAGGCTATGGAAGATGTTTATTTGAAACTCTGGACAAAGGCCATGAATGTAGAGATAAAGTCTATGGAGACTAGTCAGGTCTAAGAGCTTATAGATCTTCCTGAAGGGGTAAAACGATAGGGTGTAAGTGGATCTACAAGAGGAAGAGAGGAGTGGATGGAACATTCAAAACCTTTAAGGCTAGACTGGTAGCTAAGGGATACACACAAAAAAAAAGGAATCAATTATAAGGAAACCTTTTCGCCTATAGCCATGCTTAAGTCCATCCAGATTCTCTTGTCCATAGCTACTGCACTCGACTACGGGATTTGACAGATGGATGTCAAGATGACTTTTCTAAATGGCTACCTTGATGAGTCCATTTATACCAAATGAGTTTAGAGTCAAGGGTCAAAAAGGTAAGGTTTGTAAGCTGCTAAAGTCAATATATGGACTTAAGCAAGCTTCCCGTTCTTAGAACATAAGATTTGATCAAGTGATCAAGACTTATGAGTTCGCACAAAATATGGACGAACCATGTGTGTACAAACACATTAATGATGGGAATGTGATTTTTCTACTGCTATATACGGATGACATTTTGCTAATTGGCAATGACGTTGGGGCGTTGCCATTAGTGAAGTTATGGTTGACCAAGCAGTTTGACATGAAGGACTTGGGTGAGGCTAATTTTGTTCTCGGTATCTAGATCTTTTGGGATAAGAAGAACAAAATGATAGCTCTGTCCTAGACTGGCTATATAGATAAGATTCTCAAGAGGTTTGCAATATAGGATTCCATGAAACATGGGCAACTATCTAGGTCTAGAATTACTCTTGCTAAGAAGGACTCTCCAAAGTTTGAGGAAGAAAGAGAATACATGAAGAAAGTGCCTTATGCTTTGGTAGTAGATAGTCTCATGTATGCCATGCTTTGTACATGACCAGAAATTTGTTATACGGTCAAGATTTTAAGTCGATTTTAGGTAGATTTGAGACCAAACCATTGGGTTGTAGTTAAGCATATTTTCAAGTACCTGAGAAGGACTCGAGGGTATATGCTTGTGTATTCAAGTGAGGACTTAACTCCTCTAGGATACAATGATTCATATTTTCAATCCTGTCTAGATTCTAGGAGACCGATTTCAGGTTTTGTGTTTACTTTTGACAGCGGTGCCATTAGTTGGAGAAGTGTGAAGCAAGATTGCACCTCGGATTCAATAATGGAGGCCGAGTATGTGGTGGCTAGTAATGCTTTGAAAGAAGTAGTATGGCTCTGTAAGTTCCTAGGGGATCTTGAGGTAGTTCCTAGTATGGATAAAGCAGTATCATTGTATTGTGATAACAGTGTGGCAGTAGCTAATGCTAAAGAACCAAGATTTCATGAGAAGAGTAAGCATATTGATTAGAAATATCATATAATAAAGGACTTCGTTGAAGGCGGGCATGCCACTGTGTGCAAAATTGTGTTAGAGAGCAATTTAGCTGATCCATTCTCAAAGACACTTACTAAGAAAGTCTTCGAGAGGCATGTGGAAGCTATTGGGATGCGAGATTTATTATATTTACTCACTTAGTACAAATGGGAGATTGTTAGGCATGAATGCCCTAAAGAGTAAAAATGTAATATGTTTTTGAAGACATTTTTATCAATAAAGAATTTATTTATTATTTATATACCAAATCTTATCATCTTTACATTCATATTTGTTAAATGTATGTTAAACAAACAAAAGTCTATGACTGTCAACCTAAACCTTTAAGAATTAGGCATCTGATAGACAAATTATGTAGAAGACACGATTCTTAAGATGACGGTCTAAATCATAAGATCCACAATCGAGGGAATAAAGTTGGGCACTTTATTCATGCAAAGATTGTTATATTGTCTATATCCCTAATGGGAGATGGTTTGTCTTGGCCACCAGAGGTGGACTCTATGAATAGAAGCATTGGCACATTGTCATAAGTGACGATGTGTTGGATCGGGACATAAAGTGAATTGATTTGGATTAATAATTCTGTTTTAGCAAATCAATTCACTTTAGATAATCATATGTATTGTATCTTAATCTTGCGATGAATAGTAGGCCTGTCGTGTTAACTTGTGTCTTTTGATGTACCAAAGGGTGACATCCACATCTTAATAGTGGTATGCATGCTAATACATTGGAGGCATGACTCTTGATGGCGTAGACCTGTTATTCATAGATATGGAATCCATAGCTTCTCTTTAGGAGTAGTGATATTTTTTTATATGCGTTATCCTGTAATTGAAAAACTAGAGCGCTCAACATTTGGATACATAGGTGTAATTGAATGGTACAACATCTATAGATGGTAAGTTTTCTGATGGTAAGATAATAGAACGTAAGATAAAAATAATCAGGAAGGTAAGACAGAACTTATCCTTAAGCCAATTATGGATAATCGTATGGGATACGATACATTATGATATGTCATGGAGACTTAGCTATACGGGCTTCATAATTCTATATAATTTGAGAGTGCAGCTCCAAGCTTTTAGTAGAGTAGCATTGGAGTTGATAATTATGAAACGTATATATGGGATATTGGGTTTCATAATTATCGAGAGTTTGAACTATATAGGTCCATCAAGTCCCCTTTGCTAGCTTATAAAATCCTACAATGATACGGCATGCTTTTTCAATAATTGGTGACTTGTGTCAAATTATCAGATTGGCTAAAATTTGATAGGATCAGATAATTCAAATATGTTTATCAGTTGAATTAATTTTGTGAATAAATTAATTTAAGATAAACTTGTTGAATCATCGGAATCGGATAATTCATGTCTGTTTATCGGTTGGATTAATTTTGAATGAATTAATTTAAGATAAACCTGTTGAATTATTAGGAATATTCATTTTCCTAGAGATTATCTAGATATGACTGTTTTAATCAGATAACTTCTCTATTAGATTATTTAAATTAAAATTGAGGCTTTATCCCAAGAATCTCGAGTGGGAAATAAAGATTTGCATGGATCGTTTATTGTAAGTTCGATAGGCTGATCTGTAAGTTTGACCTACCGATGGAAGATGTTTGGCAGGCCGATCTGTCAGTTCGGTGCTCAGCCTGCCGACCAAACGATAAAAAGATCACGTATTTTTATGGAGATTTTATCAGATATTGATCCAAATTTGATTTTCATTTGAGTTTTTGAGGTCTTATCTGATAAGGAATGACTCTTAGGCCCAATCTCTATATAAAGGGGAGTGAAACTCATTGTTATTTAGATCAGTTGAGAAATCTAGAGTGAGACTTTGCTAGTGAGACTCTGCAACTTCCCGGAGAGCTCTTGTTCACAAATCAAGAACTATAACTTTGGGTATTTCTCAATTGGTTGGAAGGAGAGTCGCTTGGTGGAAGAGCTATACGAGGTGTGCACGCACACACACCGGTCGTGGACAGAGAATAGCAAAGAAAGGTAGTTGGTTGAGGTCCTTTTGGAATGCACATCTCTTCACAGACTACAGGAGCTTTTTAGCATAAACAAGGTTAGTAAGATCTGGTTAATTTGTACATATAGTATATCAAACTTGCATTTTGGAAAATACTTGGGTATAAAAATTTTAAAACTCTGTTGCGTACTGTTTTTCTAACACTCATTGCCTATTTGACCTAAGGAAGACGAACACATCCTTCTCCTTCCTCTGCCTACCCTATGAACCACTAGGAAGACGACCACATCCTTCTCCTTCATCTGCCTACGCTATGTTCCAAGAAGACGACCACATTCTTCTCCTTCATTTGCCAACACTATGATCCACTAGGAAGATAACCGCATCCTTCTCCTTCATCTGCCTATGCTACATTCCACTAGGAAGACGACCACATCCTTCTCCTTTATCTGCCTACGCAAAGCTTTTTAAATAATTATTTCAATTTGGATTTGTTTCAGGCTTTACATATCCATTTCAATTAGAATCTGACCACCCACTGACTCCCCTTTTCCTTTCGCTTGTGATCGAACCACCCGAGGCTTCTACTACACTTTTGTACTAAAGTTATCCTCTAGGGCTTTATGATTTATTATGACATTATTTCTCTATGCACAAGAATTTTGATAGAGAAAAAAGACAAAACAAAACGAAAACAAAACAATACTAAGACTTACTAACCTCTACTGTAGGACTACTTAGGAGATTATCATTTCCTTACAAAAATCTTGAAGCCATTCAATAAACAACCCATACCATTCATGTAAAAATTAAAAAAAAAATAATAAAACAAATGTTTATGCATTAGGCCTTGATTTGTACCTCAAGCCCTAAAGTAGGGTTTTGCGCATATCTTTCCGTCGTTTTCTCTATTTGTTTTGATTTTTCTGAAGAAGGCATACGAAGAACAAACCAAAGAGGATTACAACAAGACCCATAAAGTTTTTGAAGATTAAATAGATTACGAATTTATTTAATTTTTATTATTTTGATTGGGTTGTAATTTAAATATTCAAGGAAACCGATCAAAATCCATTTGAATTGCCGAATTGAATACTTTATTTACTTTATTTTATGTTGATAATTAACAAGTCCATGCATCTAACATATCATATAAGTTCTACTATGGCCACTCATATGTTTTATAACAAGTCATGCATATACGCGCATTTATTTATTGTATTAAAAACATTTTAATCATAAATATAGAATATGTGATGTGATTGGATTTAATGTGATTAAATTGATTAACGGTTGCAAACTTTATTTGTGAAAGATTAATATGTGGAATTGAATTTAAGAGTTAAATTTTAGAATTTCACATATCTAGAAATATAAAGTGTTGATATTACTAGAAGATGTAAATCATGAGATGCTTTTATAAATAAAATACATATTTGTAAAATATTGGGTGAGAGAGGATTGTATGACAATATGACCCGTTATTCTCCACTGTTAGAACATTACTGTAAGGTTCAAATGGTGTCTTGAGACGACATTGATTTCGTCCTCCCTACGATGGTGTCCATTGTATTGA
>CAMOHE010025227.1:0-12172 GCA_946598075.1 Artocarpus hirsutus
GATGCGGCGGTGGAGCCCTGCTTTGACTATTTCAAAGGTTCATCGCTTATAAACCTGAAATTTGCAATTTGAAACCAGTGTTTTCATTTCTTAAGGAGTGGAGGCAATTACTACGACGTAATCCTTTTCTACTCGGATACTATCATGGGCTCTTGATTTTTATGCGTAATATTGCAATATAGAAATTCTCTGTTAGACTTCCAATTGAATTGGTGCATCAATCTCTCTGCTACATTAGTCAAAAGTTTATGATTAAAAAAAACTCATAAGCCTAGTTCATGTCAAAACGAGCATCATACCCTATGCTGTATTAAACAAGTAGTCAGGATGTCCATTAGGAAAACTCTTTCAGATAGAGTTTTTTTCGTTTCACTCATCATTATTCAATTTTAATCTCCAGGTGTTGCTTTCTATCAGCTCTCTGCTGACGGACCCAAATCCTGATGATCCGTTGGTGCCGGAGATTGCTCACATGTACAAGACAGACAGGAACAAGTATGAGACAACTGCGAGGAGTTGGACCCAGAAGTATGCCATGGGCTAAGACGGTAAGCTGTATGAGTGAGGAAAAGGGCCATTTCATTCTATTGTAATCTGGTTTGTTAGCCTAACGTATGAATATTCCTGAAATGGACTGAAGAGGTCCATAATCTGTGGCTTGGAAGAAAAAAAAAGGAAATGAAAGAAACGCATTTTTCTTTCTAATCGTGTGTATGAGATGATATATCATAAGAACAATTTGTGTTCCATTCCGGCCCTGGTGGATACCGTATTTAACATTACATTCGCGGCAGTATGCGGTAATTAGTAAGAATTGTGTATCTGATTAAAAAAATAGTAAAAGGGCAAATTAATAGAAACGTGCTAGGGGTAATATGATCTTTAGGAAATTTGGTTTGCATGCAATAATCTTCCCTCATATTTACGAGAATAGTATTCTTTTGGTTGTCTATGACTTTGTAATGTATTTTTTATAAATTCAATAAGTTTTAGGATCTTAATACCTAGTTTTAAAGTGAAAATAAAATTTTGAATTAAAAAAAAAGCAGGAGCAGTGACGCATGGAGCTCGCCTTTAGCCGACACGGTGACAGTGTAGTTCTGGTGGGATAAAATGAGGTGAAATCATGGGTTTGACATTAAGGGTGGATTTATGATTAATGCGAAATAAAAGAAGTGATTCCCATTGGTTTCAATTTCTCACCTCTAGAAAAATCTTGTTAAGTGTGCCAAAAATGAGAGTTGTTTAAATTCTACTTCCCATGCCTCGTATTCACGAGATACTAAACGCCCCTTGGTTTGTTTACCATGAAAGGGCCGAAGATAATCTTTCAAATAAAAAACTTGGCCTTGTTTGCTTTTGATATCAGAATTTTTAAGAATATTTTGGCATTTTTTTCGAGACAAAAATTTTAAAAACATTCTCAGTATAATTCTCAAAGAATTTGTATTTTTTAAAACAAAAATATTTTCACTGAAAACAATACCAGACGGCCTTAGGTCCCATATGAACTTTTGAACCTTATAATAAATTCATTTCATTGCAGCAGACCTGCAAAAATCATATGCAACAAGTTGGGCACAATTTGAGAGGGGTGTGTGTGTTTTCCTCTCACTTCTATAAACTACTAATATGTATGAAGTTTGGCCAAACATTTCTATGGAGAGCTACTCTTTATTATTATTATTTTGAAGAAAAGAAGAGCTGCTTTTTGGCTTCTGCAGAAACGCAGACAATTATTTTATTTTTATTAATTTATTTCTTGAAAAGTGCAGAAACTCGTGACTAGTTCTTAAACTCTAGGAAAGTTTACTGATACTGATTCAACATTAGTAACTTGGTCGGTCGAAAATTTGTTTACGTTCATTGGTTGTTTCCTCTGCATGGTTTCAATAGTTCTTTTGGAGCTAGGTTTGGCTGCTCATGGTGGTTTTGAGAAATTTTAAGGAATGCCAGTCAAGGGTTAGCAAAATGTTGCATATTCTAAAACACAGAAAGTGTAGAATAAATATGAATACATGCAAATGATGTGGCATGCTATCCGGTGAGGTTTTGTAGATAGTTCTTTTGCTTTTGAAACTGAGTTTTTGGACTCTTAAATAAATG
The DNA here is from genome assembly GCA_946598075.1 of Artocarpus hirsutus. Lineage (NCBI taxonomy): Eukaryota > Viridiplantae > Streptophyta > Magnoliopsida > Rosales > Moraceae > Artocarpus > Artocarpus hirsutus. The sequence goes on from CAMOHE010025227.1 coordinate 2,107, forward strand.
GCATCAACCTTTTATTACTCGTGCAGGTAAGTTGGTTGCTCTTGAACCACCTCCAATCGTTTCTTTCTTGGTTAACAAAGATTGCATAGGTTTACCATTTTACAGAATTTCATGATCATGTTTAGAGTTTGGTTGTTGACTTGATGTCTATTAACACTTTTCTTATCTTAAAACTAAATTAACTCCATTAATTTCGTAGTCCTCAGTTCTAGAGCTTTGTCCTACTGTCTTTGCAGCACGAATATATCCCATTTTACCACTATTATTATTTTTGGTCTGTATGGCTAGATGATACGTTTATTTCATTTCATGTTGCATGTTCTTTTCTCTCCTTCAGATAATTTATGAGTTAATGCCTTTATTTTGTTTTTGTAAACTTCGTGTCCTCAGTTGAACGTCACTTACAGTTTGGATGTGGTATTGGGCCGGATGCTGGGACTTTGAACACATAATAGGCCTACAACGAGATATCCGATTTTTAGGAGTAAACTATTTATCTTTTATATGATTAACAGAACTTTTAATCTTTACCTGCATTTTAAATTTTAAATCATTAACAATTAAGATTTAAAAGCTAACAACTATTAAAAAACATAAAAAATTTTGGTCATGAAATTCGTATGTGAATATTCTTAATGATAGAGCTCGTTATTTAAAAAAAAATCTCAACATGTGAAAACAAAATATTTAACGAAAATTAAAAGTAGCTATTAGACTTGAATTACCAATGATTTCTAAGTTCAGAGGACAGTGTGCTAGAGTTCGAGGAGCATTATACAAAAAGTGAACAGTTTAGAGTGCAATAGTATAATTTACTCTATTTTTTCTCCCTTTGCTTGAAATGAGTAAATTATGTGGCATATCACCTTTTTACTACAGCTATAATGTTGGACCACTTTTTTTTTTTCTTTTAATTTATGCTATTTCTCTCAACTAAAAAGGCTAAAATATTATCAAATAACACATGTTTGACTGAACCTAATCTAAAATACTTGGAAACAATTATATTTTTATACGTTTTGAAAGTATTTTGTACTTTCTCATACTAGTAAAATTGAAAAGCTTTACCGTAGAAGTAGTGTTCCTCAAATTGTCCTGCCATAAATTGCACTAAATTAGAGCTTTCCAGAAATAAATGTAAAAAATATCAGGATCTGAAATACTTAATTGAAGTAAATTATAGGCAAATAAGAAAAATGGCAACAAATGATATTTAGTAGAAACATATAAGAAGCAACTTGACGGTCGCAAGACAGTTTTTGGGAAAGGGAACAGAAAAAAAAAAAAAACGCCGAAAACTTTCGAGGGTTTATAAATTGTATGTGTAATATATGCTATTAATTTCTATACCATAATATTCATTCTCATTTTTTATTATCTCTAAAAATATGTTATTTCTCTCATTCTTCTCATTTTTGGCATAAATTAAACTCATTTTTGGCATAAAGTAAACGCAATACCACTCGTAAAATCAAGTATTTATTTGTACTACATTTACATGTAAAATTACCTTAATATTTATACCAAAATATGGCACTCAAATACCAACTTTCTATCCTTCAAACAAAAAAAATGTCTAAAAGTGATCCTAACGTTTGTTTTATTAGTTTGAATAAAAAAGTTTTGATTTAAATTAGTTTTGCTATAGTGTTTTCTTTTAAGAAATCTAAAATTTTTACACTAGTATTTTCAGTTTGAATCGGTGAAACAAACGCCTCATATGATTTCTCTAATTTCACCCCTTTTCCTATTCTCCCCTTGAAACTTGCCCACATGCCTTAAGGTTTTTTTTTTTTTTTCTAAAACTTGATCACATAGTTGGTAGAAAACCTCCACAAACCATTTCCCCCTTGTTTTCTTTTTCCTTTTCTGTTTTTCTTTCGATCTCAATGTTTTGAATCCTTCATTACGTTTAAACGCCTTTGTTCTAAAGTTGCCATTTTCTTTTCTGTCCTTGACCCTTTTTTTTTCCCTTCTTTTTAAGAAAGCGTTAAGTGAAAATAGCCCTCGAGGTTTTCTTTGTTTCTTTTCATGAAGTTTTTTTCCACGGGAGAGAATATTTATAAAAAAAGGAAAACGACAAATTACAAAGGTCCGTTTTATCAACGCATTAAAACAACGGCAAGAAACCAAATACTGCTTCGAACGTGAAACTTATACAATATACATACATGATTTTAGTCATAACTCGAGCCTTTGCCATGTCGTGGGATCATAATTTTAACTAAAATTTATAAAAATTTGCGCATAACATTTTAATATTCCGTACATGATATATATATATATATATAGACACATATACACACAGATATAATATGTATGCGTGCATTTATATATAATATATGTAATATAAAACTGAGGCCACTTCACCTGCAGGTTGATATTAAGAAGCCCCGAAACTCACGAATGAAGAAGAACATTAGTGCATAGGAATGCCAAAAATATGAATATAATATATTCAATTCCCAATAAAAAAGCAAATTAGAAAAACTGGTCCATTCAACCCTCGAAGTGTTTGTAACAGAACATTTATTTTTATAATCGAAAAAAATCTAAAGGACATGGGCGACCCATGTCGTTTATACATGTCTTAACACTTTTGTAGATACAATTACACGCAAAGAATCTTCATTATTGTGCAAAAAATGAAGATAGAAAATAAAATAAAAAATAATATAAAATCTGAGTTTAAGTCTAGCTTTTAGACTCTAATATAATACTGTTAACCCAAAGATATTTATATTATTATAAATAAATAAGCCCGGCAAAAGGGTCGTGCCTGGAAATGGTCCCTGAAAATCAGATTCATGCCACTCAAAGCATCGAAACTCAAATACCTAATCTCACTTTCATGTGTCTTCTGGGCTTGTCTCTACTGAGGACAATATTGCATTATATATATATATATATATATATGGTATATATATATATGGTACTACTGAAATATATAATTCCCAGATAGTTCATTTTTAGTGGACTTAGTATAATTATTAGTTTTCTTATATGTGGCGCAAAGTTGAAGAGGAGCTGACCTATAATTTTTAGGTAAAGCACAAGCAAAAGTTAGTCTCCAAATGAAGGATGATAATATTATTATTGCTTTCTGGTATTCAGTGAAGACACAGATTCATAATCTCAGAATGCTAATCTTAAACACAATTTATTTGTTAATAGCGTTAAGTAACATGCAGTCCACTGATCTTTCATTTCGCAAATGAGCTCTAATGAACTAGGCCACATTGGATGTGAGATTGTGTAACATGGCAACTAAAAGTACTAACTAATTAATTTATGAAAAGAAAAAGGGGATGAATCGTTTTCATGTTTTCTTCTGGCACTGCTTTTACAATTTACTAGGATTAAAAGTAGAATAGAAACAAACCAGTACACACTTTTGTTGTTATCTTAAAAGGTATATGTATATCAAACACACGACTGCACTATTTCAGAAGATAAAGTGCAGACGTAAAAAATTTAACCTTGTCCTCTAACAGATAAAAGAGAGTCATATAGAGTGATCGTTCCTTACTGCTATGCCAATATGACGAACACTGGCCTCTAACTCAAAGATTTAAACTTCCAATTCGCTGGCTATAAATTTTCATTTTACAATATAACAATTTTTTTTAATCTTGGTCATGAAGTTCATAGGAGCAAATTAAAGAAGTTTTTTCTCCACCAAATCCATGTTGCTCTCCCAGTTATAGGGCTCTTTTGATATATATATATATATATATGTATATGTATGTATATATATATATATATATATGGAAAACGATTATAACTAAACCCATTAGCTCCCCCCAACTCCGCAAAATTTGCAATAAACCAAAGACATGTCTCTCCACCAAATCCCCCACCTTGAGACATCAAATATTTGCTTCTTACAAACCCCTTAATATTGTTTCCCTAAGATCCAGAGCATTTTTGGATTCCAAGCCTATCATCAAAGTGCAAAATGCACAAACTTCATTACCCATAAACAATCCCTTCGCAAAAACTCTCATTGTAATCAATTTAATTATTTTCACATACAAAATTGAAAATACATAAACGAATTCTCATTATAATTGGGAGACACATCACCCCCACATGGGGAGGCACACGTGCCATTCCCATGGTTACCACCACGGCGTAAATAGCGCCGGTCACCGGTTGGTTAACCAGTCAAGTGTCAGTAGGGGCCCACCGGCTGAGCCGGTCACCAACTGTCGTCGAGTCTCAGGACAAAATCCCCATACACTCCTCTTTATTTATTCGTAGTGTTTCCCAAAACCTTTTACCCCCAGATACATACTTTATTATATTATAAAAAAACTAATACATAATAATATGGACTTCTTGAAAACGATAACTTTTTTTTTTTTTTCCTTTTTCTTTGACAGGGGACGTAAAAATATCAAAGAAAGATCATAACTTTGATATTGTGCTGAAAGAGTTGATCATGTACAGTATCTACGTTGAAGGCCATAGAACGTTCTCTTCCGATCCCTTCAAAATCTTTAAAGGACTTTTTAAGGGGTGTTTGTTTTTCTTCTGTGTTTTTTTGTTTTTATTTTTTCAGTAGAGGGCATAGCAGGATCAAGTTTTTATGTCGATACTAGGATAACAATTACATTTTCATTCGGTGAAGGGCAAAATAAGGGCTCGAAATAAATAGTAGAAGTGACGTCAATAGAATTTCCAAATTTCTCTTTTCAAAAGCATAAAAGAACTTTTTAAGTTATTACTATAGATTCAACTCATGCTTACATGTTTCTTTTTTTTTTTATATGCTTTTACGTTCTTTAATAATATCATATAATGTCAATTATATATCAAATAAAATATCATGTTATTTATAATATTTTAATTAATATAGATAGAGTATTCTTAAAGTGAAGAACTATGTAAATTTACTCCACTGATAGAATAGAGTGTTTTTTCAGTTAGATTAGGATTTAATGGTCTAATATATGACTATCCATATATTAAAATTTGTAGCATGTGGTACTATTTTCAGTCGTAGATTAAACCATTAAAAAGTTAATCTAATAGCTAAAACACGTATGCACCATCAGTGAAGAAAAATTGCTTTATTTACCATAAGAATTCCTACATGATTATATTATTAGAAGAACATAAAATGAGACAAAAATAAAAGAATTCTTATGATAGACAAATAAAAATTCTCTAAAAATAAAGAAAATATGCGAGCTGAATCCATCTAAATAATACTTTATAAGAATCTAACTTTCCTTAAAACGAAAAATTGAAAACACCGACTCTTTTAAAAAGACTATTATATATTAGTAAATAAAATATAAATTACTTTCTGTCACTAGCATTAGAGTAAAGAAAGAAGTCAAAAGTGATATTTTCTCTCGGTAGATACTGGATATTTAAGCTTTAGCACACGATACCCGCACGTCTCTTGAACAAGGAACAGATTATTTTGTTAAGTAACTCAATATCGAGGAGGGCATGTGACAATCTGTGAAAATCAGCCCTTATAATGTTGTATATAAAATTATAAGCCAAGCTAGGAACTTACTAGCCAGTTACTAATTATATACACAAATATATTCAAAGTATCTACTTAATGAAACTAGATGAGTTAGTCAAACAAACAATCTTCTAACTAGAAACTATAGGGTAGGATATGGAAAGGAGAGAAAAAAAAAAAACCCCCGATATCAGTTGGCTTTGTATTAGATTCTATCAGTTTTGTATACTTTTTTTTAATATAATGTGATTTTGATTAAATTTAACGTTTAAAACATACACAATGACAAAAACTACTCACAAAATAAAATAATATCAAGTATTGACATAATGGTGTGTGTATTTTTCCCCCCTAGTTGCGGAGGGTTGAAGGACATCATGGTGTTCTCTTCAATTAAACATGCATTTTAAAATTTAAAAATTGGTAAAGGAGAAACTAATCTTATGTATTTGATTATTAACCCCTTAATCAATATTCACCAAAAAGGATAGGCATGCCATTTTGTAAATAACCAAACTAACACGCGAAACAGCAAAGACAAGTTTCTTAATTGAACCTTAGGATAAAAATTAAGTACTAAGACAGGATTTAAATGATGTTGCCGATATTTTGAATTTAATTAGCGGATCGCTTCTGAAAATAGAAATGGAAGTTATCATTTATTCTTCATGTGTTTTCATATATATATATATATATATATATATATATATAGAGCATATAATTCTTTTCAAACATGATAAAAGAAATCCAGATCAGGATGAGTTATTAAAAAAAAAAAACCTTTTGATCTTTTCGAACGTTGGAGAGAGAGAGAGAGAGAGAGAGAGACCAACATCTCTTGCTTGGACTCGAAGCTTAATTGTGACTTGCTTCTCAATGAGAGCTTATTATGCATATATTAATTTATAGTTTGGGCTACTAATTTGTTGACAAATTTACTAGCTCCCCATTAAAATCTGAGCCAAATTGTTTTGTTTTTTGTTATATATAGAACAAGAACACACAAAGTTTAAGACTAAAGACCGACACAATAATAAAGCTTTAAAGTCGTGAGGAAGAGCCTGCAGAGAGGTGGCCCTTCTTTTTAGAATGGATCTTGTTTTTGTATTAAATTCTTTTGGAATTGATTGAGGATTAACTTGTGTACCTACGTGGTCTTGTTTCTTTTCATCATATATACACACACATATATGTATGTATTTTTTTAGTTTACATTCATTTTCGAATTCTCCAACTTTAGTTAATGATCATTCCCTTAGCTTAATAATTGAATCTGTCTATTTTTCTTTTCACCATTAAATGTTGTTTGATTTATATTCTTTTCTTCCCTTCCCTTTTCTTTTCAAGCAAGTACATACGTAAATGATATTTTTGGGAGTACTATCCTATAACTAGAAAAGAGAATTATAAACATAAAAATATGAAGCAATATATTTGTCAAAACGAATTTAGCTCTTGATTACACAAGAAAGTATCTATTGGCTAACAAGATGCTTTGCATAGAAAGACAAAAGTAACCTTGACATTTTAAGTGCACTGGTTCCTTTTTAGCGCGCGCACACAACTTTTTGTTTTTTCTTTTTTTTTTTTTGTTTTTTGTTTTGAATTAATACTAGTCTAGTTACGTGACTTGCATATATTAAGTTGTAATTGAAGTTTTTATAACATAGACTATGAACAAAAGAATTAATATATAGAAGAAAATTTTGATTACAAATTTAAAAGAAAAAGTTGCACAAATAACCTTTGAAGATATGGATTTGTTTGATTTTAACTGTCGACATTCTCTTTTGGGTCGAACAATCTTGAGATTCATGAAATATACAGTTTGGATCTCTTAGTTAATAAATTAATTATTTTTAGACAACATAAGGCATGAGTATAACGGGTAGGGTTTGATGAGAACTAAAGTAGTAAAAGAAATAACTAGATCCAAAAATATTTATTTTTAGAAAAGGAATTAAACAATTAGACCGGTGATACAATTTGATTTTTTTATTTCAAATATGTATTTTTTAAAGATTTTTTTCATAACTTCTTTTTTATTACTTTATATTTTTGATAAACCTCATATGTCAAATTATTGTATTTGATTATTTCAAAAAATAGATAGTTTAATTATTAAGGAATTAAATATTTATATTTTATTAACCACATAAAAGTTAAACTTAGTGATTCAATTCAGATAAACCCAAAAATATTGAGACACATATAAAAATTTGATCATGGAAGGAATGAAAGAGACTAAGTGCAATATAAGTCAAAATTGATCACAAACAACGAGATTATTTCGAGAGAAAATTGATATTGGAGGTTTGATAAATTTAGGAGATAGATCAATAAAGTTGAAATGGAGAGAAAATAAAAGAAGAATCAAAAGGAAAAAAAATATAGAAGAATATTGAGGGAAGAGATTATAGTGCATAAATGAAGCCAAAAAGAAAGAAAAGAAAGGTAAAACAATGAAAAAGAAAGGAAGAGAAAAATAGTAAAATATCAAAGAAGTAAAAAGAGAAAAAAATAAAATACCGTTTGCAAGAGAATGATAGACAAATAAAGTTTCTAAAAACAAAAAGTAAATCGTTAAAGTGGTGGAGTTAAAAAGAAAAAAAGAATCAAGTATAAAAATATGGTAGACAAATGTTATCCCCAAAAAAAATTAAGAAAAAAAGAAAAAAATAATACAAAGAAAGAAAAAAAAAACACAAAAAAGATAGAGCACTAAATGGTAAGAAAAAAATAAAAATGACGCACTAAACATGTAAATGAAAAAGAAGAAAGGACAAAAAAAAAAAAGAGAGAGAAAAATATAAAAGAAAAGGAATGAAAAAGAAAAATAAAAAAGCAAAAAAAAAAGGATAAATAAAAAGAAAAAGGAAAAAAGAAAAAGAAAAGGCCCAAAACGTCTCGTTCTAAATGACTACAACTTAAACAGCACAAGTTATGCACTCTTTTATTTTATCTAAAGAATTGACAACGCATGTAGGGTTAATTAGAGGGCTTTTGAAAATATAGTTCGAATTAAAAGTTTGCAATAAAAAACATTGCAATAATTTAAATTTTGTGAAAAAAATACTATAACAAAATTGATTTGAACTAAAATTAATTTTGATTTTGGTTCAAACCCATGTCTCTCACTCAGTTAAAGTATAGCTTAACAAATATATACACGCACGTATGTATGATGCGTTTATATATACATTAATTAGAGAGGGAGCAGTGCAATGTGCATGAACATAATAGTCATGTCTAGATTTTGTTTTGGGGGATATCTTTTGATGTGAAATTCTGGAGGGGGATTTTCTCCTAATTGCGGTTGAAACATGGACAGCAAGATCAGCCGGCAACACTCATATCAAGGGCATCTGGGTGGGCTTCGCCGCGGATTAACTTATTTATGATTGAGCTAGGAAAGAGCTTATAAGTGACTGATAATTGTAAAAAGAATCAAACATGTATCTTGGACTTGATGCTCATTGACTTTATACCCACTTGCCAACTTACTTTTTGCAAACAACCAAATATATATAACAAAAACCAAGTTAATACGTATATATTTTCAGTGTTAGTGATCAAGGGATATCAAAACAAATACCAATGTCATTTTATTGTTATTATATATATTACACATATTAGTGTGGTGTGTATACATATATATGTATATATATAGATACATACACACACACACATACAACTCAGAAGCAGACCACCCGGTAATTTGTCTAATTTGGTGTTCTTCCTTAGCTGTCCTTTTTGGATATTTATAGCTCACTTGGCTCAATGGGCAGGGCCAGAGTCCGAGAAGCTGCACTATTTTTTCATTTTGTCTTCGACAATCCATAAATTTGCATCCCAACAAAACATGGGATCTTCAATCACCTCTCTCTCTCTCTCTCTCTCTCTCTACACACACACACAGAGAGAAACAGTTTGGAAATTAGAGGCAAGTTAATTAACTATTCTAAACTATACTGCTCTCTAATGTCATACTTAATAGGCCAAAGATGTATGAGTTTATTTTGGTGACCTTATAATATATTTGAAAGTGACCACCTTTCATTTTCACATCAAAAAAGTTCGTTTTGTCATTATTCAGATTAATATTGTAATTGAATTATAATTATTGATCAACTCTATGATTGAATTTTGGTGCTAAGCATAAGATCACTACTCTATTCTATTTTTGATAACATTTTCTCTTTAGTTGTCATTCTAACATTACTACAATATAACAAATAAGACAACATAAAAAAGGATATTCTTTACAAATTGATAATCAACTTGAGCAAAACGCTAGAGCAGGATTGAGAATTTGGAGAAACACTCATCCCTTTTAGTTTATTTTGGTTTCTTAATAGAAACACTTCTCTTATATATATATATATATATAAACTTGTTGGGGGATAGAAAGAAGTACTAAATATTTAGTTTGTCTTTCCTCTTTTGTTATTTTTGTGAGGAAGTAGTTATGTGAAAAAACAAACAAATTAAGACAAATAAAGTAACAAATACTCCAAATGTTTTCTTTAAAAAAAAAAATGGGGGGGGGGGGGGGGGGGGGGGGGGGGGGGGGGGGGGGGG
>CAMOHE010025227.1:12192-61171 GCA_946598075.1 Artocarpus hirsutus
CCCCCCCCCCCCCCCCCCCCAACCCCCCTCTTCTTTTTTTTTTTTTTTTGCTACAAGGGATAAGAAAAAAATAATAATATCAAATACCATGGTATTTTTAGATGTTATTTAGACACGAGGATAGACTAGTCATTTAGAGAGTAAAATTAACCTTAAAAATAAAGCTTTTTTTTTTTTTCCCTTTATTCTTCAAAATTTCAATTCTGATTTAATTCTTGTATCCTTTTATGCCTATTTCTTTTCATATTTTTCTAATAATATAATCTCAAGTCAACCAAAATAATCTAAGTTAAAACATTTCAATTAATTTGATTTTTATATATAAAACTTAAATGTAAACTATATTGCCTGAAACTAATGAGACAAACCAATTAATACACCAAGCCGACAAGAGCTTATAATTGGTTATCTCTGACACACACACTAGTACGCCTTCAGAGTCCTTCCTTATACATAGTCTGTCCTAGAGAAGTGTTCCGAGAATTCATGTGACAAACTGCTCCAAACGGTACAGACACCTAGACCACATCGTCATGTGACCTTTCCTTTCCTTAATAATTACCTCCATTCAGTCCTTCACATTTGACCCCATGAAAAACCTTGCATGCCAACTTCTATGCCTCGTCACGTACGTACACATACACACCATGTATACACGTATGTGTACATGCCTTTTGTTTTGACCTAAAAAGATTCATACAAATAGATGCTTTGTGAAAATCTAGGAAACCAAAAGACAACAAAAAAAGGGGTAATTTCTCTAATGGAAACCAAAACAGTTAATTATCGATATGTATCTATCTTTTAGCTATTAAATTTACATGAAAAATATAATTTTTACTAAATCTAATAGTTTTAAAATATACATCATCAGTAGGAGGCTTTCCATATGAGAGTCTCTTGAAAATAAAAAATAAAAAAATAAAAATTCTAGACCCCTTTTACATTTAGCCCAAAAAAAGGTGCAAATCTAAAAAGGCAAAAGAAATAATACAAGATTATAAGCAATTTAGGAAAAAAAAAAAAAAAAGAAGGGAAACATATGTATTTTTTTTAAAAGAAAAGAGATAAAAAATGGATCATACTATAGATTTTTTTTTTTTGGTAAATAAACATAAAGCGCACACCTAGCTGTGACATTGATGGTCCAACTATCAATCGTTTGGTGACACAGAAAGACAACGATCTACATAGCTATCCTGTTGCAGAACCAACAAAAGCCAGATCAGCAAAATTGCAAAGACATGAATAAAGTCTCCTCATATAAAAGTTTGTGCTTTTGGGAATTTTTATTTTTTAATGAACTTTCCGAAGCAAACAAGAGTCGGCTTATTTGTTTGATCTAGTGTTTTAGACCCAATGTTTTTATCGTTTATTGTTTCTATTTCTTTTTCTAATTATGAAATACAAAAACAAGGCCGGTACAGGGGTCCCTCCTCTAGCCTATCATCATTTTCAGCCGATTTTTCAACCACACATTCTTTCCTAGAAAAAAAAACAATAACATTGAAGAAAATTTGAAAGACAAACAACGTATTGGTCAAAATACTTGAAACTATAACCTTTCCGAGTCAACTTCGTCATATCAGTCCGAAAACGTCGACAAATTGTGTTTTAATTTATTTATATAAATATATATATTTTTTTCATTTTTAAAATGTGATTTAGTTCCGTGACTCTTGGAACTTTTATATTGTGCCATCGTCTATGTAAAGGGCAATGATACTAAAACAAAAAATACATGACGTACGGACATTGTATCTACCGTTAATAACTGGAAAAAAACAAAGTTAAAGGAATCAATTACGTAAAAGTTTTATGTTTACACTTATCCAAAAAAAGGTGTTATGTTAAAAAATAGTTTGTTATATATTTATATTGGTAATTTGGTACTTCATATGTCTTTTTTTATTTTTTTTGAAAAGGGTACTTCATATGATAAATGCTGCGTTGACTCTATTTTTTATTTTTTTATACTTTTTGTACGCGCATATATATATATATATATATGTGTGTGTGTGTGTGTTGTATGTATGTGTGTATATATTATATACATATATATATATGGAAGACCTTCATCGGCTAAAATTGAGATTAACATGGTGTTTTTTTGGTTCAATACTTGTAACTCATGAAAAAAAATTCGGCAAATTAGTTTATATGGAGAATAATTTATCTTATTTAGTTAGATACGTTTGAGTATAGTATGGAAATACATCGTATTTCTATAGATACGTAGAACATGTTTTTGAGTACATTTTTCTGGCGCTTATGTATGCCTTTGGGCATGCACGTGTAATAGGTAACCAACTAGAAAGTATTCCTTTAAAAAATAAAAAAAGGAAAAAATAGGGGAAAAAATCGTGTATATAAGTATCAATACGAAATTATCTAATATATTTTATAGAAAATCTAGGACCAAAAAGAAATAGAAAGTATGTTTTGTTGCCGAAGGCGTAAAAACTTAAATGTTCTTTAAAAAAAAAAAAGTAAGTAAATAGACATTAACTAGAAGTGATTGCATTCTATAATCAAGCATTCGTAAATCGATGTCTAAATTTGTGGATCACGTTTTTTTAATGGAAAATGAGAAATTTCCACGAAACGACACTGCAATTTCTTTTGATAGAACAAACGACATCTCACTTGTTTGTTGTTGCCACAAGAAACGGGACATTTGGTAAAAACCAAAAACGCCATTTTTATGTTTTGTTTATTTATTAATTTACTTACTTAAAAAAACGCAATCTCACACGCGCTCTTACGCTGATAAGGTGCAATGCATATTTACCAAATCTCTGAAATTTTATAAGCTTTTTTTTTTTTTTCTTTTTAATGAGAAAATTTCGAAAGTCTTGACAAAGGCTTTGGAAGGGGAAAAATAAAAACAAAAAGGCGATTTTATACAGAATTAAAGCTGTAATAAGAACGTCAAAAATAGTTGACCAAAAAAAAAGTGAGAAAAAGAAACTTTGCTTTTCCTTCCTTTGCTAATATTTACTTTATAATCAAAAATGATTTTTTTTATATGTAAAAAATAAAACTTTTAGTAGTTTCAATGAAAGAGATTGCGTCAAATTATTATTGAAATTTCTGAGCAAAAAAGTATCATTGAAATTAAGAACTAGTAAAGTATTTTTTTATTTACTTTACGCCAAAATCTCTTATTCTTTTTAATCATACAAATTCTAGAGTGAAGAATAATTAAATCAATGTTTGAACTAAAAACCATTTATCACAAACTATTTAAATTTGAGATAAGTTATTTAGCTTAAATGTATTGCACCCGAATTTCGGCTAATTTGATACTTTCTTCATTAAATTAAAAATTTTTAAGATTTTATTTGAAAAAAAATGCAGTCTTATTTCATTAGACAAGTGACATGATCTTCTACCGAATTTGCACTAAACTTTAAACACATTTATATATCAAGGGACAATCAAGTCAAGAAAAATATGAAAGGGAATTAACTTTTGTCACTAATTCGAAGGGTTAATTATTTCAATAGAAACGCAACAAATTTTTACGCAAAAACAAATTCTAAATATTCTACAAATTCCTTCAAAAAAAAGAGCTCAAATTCAAAAGACAAATGTCTAAGCGTTTAGCTTTGTAATTTTATATAACCCTCATAATTCATTTACAATTATTATATGACCCTTAAAAAGAAGAATTCTTGGAAAATAAAATGATGAAATTAGGGAAAAAAAAGAAATTCTTATGGACAAATAATTTTTTGTTGAGGGCAAAAATAAATAGAGTTTTGTTTTATAGATGGATCATAACATTTTTAACATTAAAATTTAAGAAGTCTAATATGTTATTATTTGCGTTAAAAATATATAATGTGTGTTATAAAACTGCTTTCAATCTCAAATTAGAGCATTAGAAAGTAAATCTGACTGTTAAATCTCCTCTATACTTTAGTGATTAATAAAATTGTCAATAAATATTTAAAGTTTTTTTAAAAAAGAAATAGTGGTGATTTACCGTGGTTGAGGAAGGCGTTACAATAAAAAGCGCGTGATATCTCGGTAAGAGGAAAAATCGACAGCAGAAAAAAAATCCCAGAGACGTACAGCACTGATTTTATAAACAAGTTTAAAAAAACTGATTTTATAAATGGCGGCGAATTCTAGGTTGCCCGCCACGTTACTTCAAGCAATCAAAGAAAACAAATATTAAAAAGTCTTTAAAACGTTCAAAAAATAATAATTCAAGTTTAAAATTTGAAAGATACAAAAATATTTACAATAAGGTTTAACCAATGCCAGCACAAAGTGGAGTGTCCAATATTTTATTGAGATGCCAAAAATACCCTCCTACAGTTATATAATTATCATTTCTTAATGATTAGCGATTTAGGGATAATTAAGAAAACGAAATAAAAAAGAGTAATTAACAGCACAAGTGGATTTTTTCTACTTGGTCAAATAATTTGACTGACTATTTAATGAGGGAGGGGCGGGTATCTGGGCCTCACGTGACATCTCATCACGAAGTTCAAGATGAATCATATGCCAAGTCAGCAATTATGATGTCCCAAACTTGCTTGGCCCACATTGTACACATGGCAAGATCTAATGCATCATTAAGATGCGGCGGTCCGGATTTTGTCATCCCGACCGGCTCTTTGACACGACTTACTCCAAATTTAACCATCCCTCGTTTAAAAACATATTTAAAAATAAACAAAAAAAAAATCTTTTTAGTTTCTTCTTTAAAAATTAAAAAAAATAAAAAAATAAAAACTAATAAAGGCAGGAACATTAATAATGCTTTGTATATAGAGTTTTCCTTATTTCGGCTGTTGGGATCCTATAAAACTGCGATTCCAGCGTTTCAGTCGCACCATAAGCACTCTCTGAACTCTCTCTCTGTTTCTCACTTCTCTCTCTTCTCTCTCTAAGTTCCACTTGACTCTCTCTCTATATTCTTACACTTGGAGAGTTTCTTCTGTGCCTCCTCTTTGATCGGAAAAAAAGAGAAAAAACATTGTTTTCCGAAACACAAAGTTACACAGAAATTTAGAAGCAGTAGTGGTAGTTTCTAGTACAGTTCCAAACCCCGTTACTCAGTTTCCTTTTCCGTTTGGTTAATTTTCCCTTTCTGAGCCCTTAGACTTCCTTTATTAAAAAGGAGAAAAAATCTGAATACCTCTTCTGCTAATTTTTTTTTTCCTGTACTAGCTTCTTTTAGCCTTTCGGGTGCTCCTTGTCCCAGTCCAACAGGATCGTCACGGTGTTTTTTCGCTTTTTTCTGCTACTCTTAATTCTCATGAGAATCTGAAGAAGAAAATATGGAGGAGAGTATTCTATGTCCCATAAAATACACAGAGCATAGGAGCGTGACGAAAAAGGTGATGAAATCGTCGCGGAAGTCGTCGTCTACAGAGTTTAGCCACGCAGGACCGAGAATCGTACGAATATCTGTTACTGACCCGTGCGCCACCGAATCCGATTCTGATTCCGGCGATGAGGGCGGAGGAGATTTTATCTTCAGGCGTCAGAGGGTGAAGAGATACGTGAACGAGGTTAATATTGAGACAAGCAGTAAGCCGAGCCTCGCCGTTAATACTCGGAAGAGGCCGGCAATTGACTCTCCGGCTCATCGACGGCCGGTGAAAAGCGTAGCGGCGACGAATGGGAGGAAGTTCCGTGGCGTCAGGCAGCGGCCATGGGGTAAATGGGCGGCAGAGATCAGAGATCCAGCGAATCGCGTGCGGCTATGGCTCGGGACGTACGACACGGCGGAGGAGGCGGCGATGGTGTACGACAGCGCCGCCATTAAGCTCCGTGGCCCCGACGCGCTTACGAACTTCGTCACGCCGTTGCAGAAGGATCAGAATCCGGAATCGAACAACACCGCCGCTTCTGCTTCAGTCTCCGGCTACGATTCCGGTGAAGAATCTCGAAATCTCTATTCTCCGACGTCTGTCCTTAATTTTAGGAGTAGCGAAGAAGCCCAGGAGCCACAGAAGCCAGTGGAACCAGAGGTCTGTCAACATCGATTAATGAAAACTCCAAAACAAGAAGATGAAGCAATTGAAGAATGCCAAGACGAGACGAACAACATCCTAGACCATTTTGGAGACTATTGGCCTATGGAGTTCCCTTCCTTTGACGACGTTTTTAAGTTCGAATCTCCGGAATCGGCGACGGTCTTTGAACCTTCTCTCCTCTTTAACGAAAATGGCGACGTTCCTGCGATTTCGCCGTTACCGGATTGCGTACTGAAGGAGGATTTCAGCGACATGTTTCTGGATTCGTTTGAATAGCCGCCGTCGCCGGCGTAATGGGAAGGGGACGATCTTTTCCAAGCTATTTTGTTCGGTTCCGATCCTCTTGTGGTCCTCTGAGGAAGGAGGCGAGAAAGAAAGACTGAGCCACTGTCATTGGACCCAGCGTTATTGCCGCCGTTGCCTTGCCGATATCTCGGCGGATTTTGTTCAGGTCGCAGCAAAAATGATAAGAGACCAAAAGAAAAAAAAAATAAAAAAATAAAAATATTTTTTTCCCTATTTTAGTTTTAGTATTTATTTATTTAATTATTTTGTCGAGGTATGTCTGCTAGTAAAATTAGCAGAGAAGTAAGTTTTGCTCTTGAGACTCTAGCGTTGCAATAACCTTGGTGTACTTAATTGTGTAAGCTATTTTGAATCATAATTGCTATGCGTTATTATTATCACTAATTGCATTCCATTTGAGTAAATTATTAGTATTGGTGATATTTTGTTATTTTATTCTTCTTTTTTTTTTTAATATACTTGTATTAGAAAAAGATTACATGAAATGTAGCGTGGCATTCTTTGTGGCCCCCACACATACGGGAGGCAGCGCAATTTGCGGTTATGGCGGCCGAGTGATTTGGGTCCAAATCGGTGATGTGATGTTCATATTACCCAAGTGTGAATGCTTAGCCTCGAATTTACATTTCTTTTTCTGTTGGACTTTTTCCACACGATTTATTTTTGTTTGTTCTGATTTGGCTTCGGTCGGGAGTGTGGTCTGACTAATGAACCAGAAAATGCCGACTCAAAAACATAGCAACATAATAAACGCAAAACATAATTATTTTTTAAAAAATAAAAGAAAAAGGAAGAGTCATTTCGATTTCAAAGTTGTACAAAGTTGTCACTCTTGCCGCAAAGGAAGTCTACAAAGTGGGAAAAACTGTGCCCAAAAACACGAGAGCTAATTTAATAAAATGTTGGTTTAGGAGTGTGCATAATTTGCCTTAGGCCTAGCGTCGTTTTGGTATGAAAAGTTGGCTAATGACCATTATCACTATGATATTACTAGATTTGGATATATAGGCAGTTTATATATATATATATATAAAAAAGGAGAAATTTGTATAGTTTTTTTTATTTGAAACTAGGATGCGATATCTAGGCCTTATGAGAAATTGGTACCTTTTTTTTTTGGACGTGACACATATTTGATGTATGCGAAAACTCAAACTTAGTACGTATAATATATCTTTGTGGTTTAGGTATAACTTAACGATAAATCGGCATCCGATTCGACCATAAAGTATAAGATTTGAATCCTTGCCCAAGTTTAAAAGATGTATTTGATAAAAATTTATTATAATAATATGGGATTTGGGATGAGTTTAGGGTGATTCAAATGAATCACTTTGAATTACATCGGTTGGTATTAGAAGCATAAATAGTTTGAAACAATTAATGAATAGTTTTACATATTATTGTCGTTGTTATTATTTTTTAATTATGGGACGTATTACTTATTACAAAACAAATAATTCAATTGCCATTGAAAGTCTTGAATAAGTTGTCGTAATTTGAATATTGTGAGGAATAAAATCAAACATTAATCTTGTTGCACAACTAATAGTGAAATGTATAAAAGAACAATCTGATGAAAGGGGAATAAAATCTAGGAAGCTATTATAAAGTACAAAACAAGTCTTTTTGGGTTCATAGGCAGCAGTTTTTTTTTAATTATTAGAAATACAATTCGAATTTGGAAACAAAATTGGACCGTTAATTATGTGCATTTATAGTCATTCTCTTCTAATTTTTCTTTTTTTCCATATTGATGTCTTTGTTTTTAGGGGACTTTTATAGCAGATTGCTCTCACTCTGCTCAACTTTTCTGAATACAAATTTGAAATGAAAATCAAATCTGACATGTTGTTTGAAAAAAAAAAAAGAAGAAAAAACTCTAGCTCTCTCTTATGCCTCCATGCTTGTAGATAAAGATTTCCTGTGGTTCCAAATTTAAAAATATATAATTTTCAAGGACAATTGCTTATCAAAAGAAAATCGTACACTCAAGGCAGTTAAAGTCAGTTTCTTTTCTTTTAAGAACATTGTTATATGTAACCTATTTATTACATGCAATTGGCGGAATGAAATCATCAAGTCCAATACGTTTATGATTTTGACATGTAGTACCAACTTTCATGTGCTCTTGTCCTCTGCCGCCCTGTTCATCCCGTCAACATGCAACCCTTACCTATCATCATTTTATTTTCGGTTTTTTTTTTCTTTTTCTTTTGAGATAATTAAGCTGTGAATTTATCATGTGAATAAAAAAGCTTATTGTTTGAAAATAACCGTTCCTTTTCTTCCATAAAGTTTGAATTGCTAAAGGAATGCGTAGGTCTCTATTTCAACTATTATCTCAAACTCAAAATATTATAGTAATTTAAATTTTATGTGAAAAATATTAAAACAAAACTGTTTGAATTGAAATTTTTTATATTCAAAGCGATAAACTAAACATCACATAAGTATTTTCAATTTGAACCGAGATCTACAAGGGCTAGCTTTAAAAATATTTAGTTGGGAGTTGGAACTTTATTTTTTGAGTCAAGATTGGGAAAATATCTTAACCGCCCATACATATGTGTGGTGAGATCAATATACATGCAATGGTTCCTTTGCTTGACCATTACTCAAAAGATGAACACAAATGAAAAAGATATACTTAGGAAAGCCTTCTCTCCCCCATGATTATGTCTCAAAGCAGATGATATGTCCATATGAATAAAATAGAATGATCAAAAAGAGCAAAATCTCTTTTTCACGAGCTTTACACATCAGCACTAGAAGATCTAGAATAAGAAAACCTTCTCATAATTATGTTCTAAACTTGTCCCTATATATATTCACAAAAAGAATTAACTTTTTACAAAGTAGTAAAGGAGAGAACTGTGTCACCAAATTAATCCGTCAAGAACTATATTGTCATGCAATAATTAGTACTAATTATCTTTTGCATGAATTACCTTTTGCCTAACCTATTTATAGTGTACATGGAAGATTCTGATTTTTCTTCAGTACTTAACTGCTTTTTTTTTTTTTTGGCATCTTATGCTTTATATACAATACATGTATATTTTGTAGGTAACTACAATTAATTATCATGCCTAAGATTTTAAAAACGTGGTTTTCATGCATAAAGAGCTTAATATGGACAAATAACACATGGAAAAAAATATTAATTGGGTTAATTCATCCTGTGCTAGATAGGAAAAATTACGCACGTTACACTAAATGATTTGAGACGATTATATGGTGAAATAGAATGTATATAAAAGGTGACATTTGCGAGCTTGGTTAATTTTCCCATCTAACTGTCAGACACCGGTTGCGAAGGGCTTTTCCGTCGAACCAAAGATAAGTGCAAGGGCAACGAGAAAAAGAGAAAGCAAAGCATTTCAAAACAGTCTGTAAATGAAACTGGATATGATCAAGAGCTTTTTATTGTCATTGTGATTGGCTCATATGGATTGGAGGGGTCCTTTTATAAATATCTTTGTAAACTTTATTATAAATATTTCAAACAGTCTCTTCAAAAGAACATAATGAATGTGTTATTAGAAACATTCGTTCAAATTGCATATCATTCTTAAATATATGTCCTATATAATATTTTTAATGGTACATATATATATATGGTACTTCTTTTCTTTCTTTCTTTCTTTTTCCTGAAGGGGCATCTTTGTGGTACTAGTGTGTACAAATGAAGATAACGCCTGAAGATCATAAATTCGATGCAATGCACAGACTTCGCCAGATGGGAGATCAATAACGATTATAAGGGTAAAAAAAAAAAAAAAAAGTGTGAATGTATCAGAAGAAGCTAGCTCTAAGCATTCTGGCAGATGTCATTTGTGTGTTGTCATGTATGGGCAAGACCAAACTCTTTTACTGTCATCATGACCCAAATTATTGCAAACCGTTGTCAATTTATCAAGTTTAAAAAATATTAATATCTTATTCGTTCTATTGCCACTTTGTCATCATTAAAGCTTATTTTCAGCCATTTATTAATTTTTCTTTCGTGATTTTTTCACTTCACGTGAGATATGTACAAACATACATATATAATATCATTGTTGATATATAAATAATTTTTTTTTTGAAAAGAGGGATGTAAATCTAATTTCTTTTATCAAGGCTTTTTTTTTTTTTTGAGCAAATCTTTTACCAAGTTTCTGTTATTATATATTTCAACTCCTTTAAGAATTAGGTCAAAGTCTGCCGAATTATTTGCAGTACTTTTTTGCAAGTTGGTGTAATAATATCTTTTAATTACTTGCATGCTTTAGCAAGTCAGTGAAAAAATATCTGACATTTGGTTAAATATTTATTTTTTTCCCAACGACCTCTTTTGCTACTCACTTAATTGCCTCTTGCATTCCATGAATAACCATTACCTAATTAGTGTGGTTGCCAAAAATTAGCACACACTACTACACTCGGGTCTTGCCAAAATCATGTAAATGCATACTTAGATTTTTTTTTTTTTCCAACACGCCATAGTTATAGTTATCATATGTAGTAGCTTTCTCGCTAGTTAATTAAGACCAACAGTACCTATTAGCCATTAAAAAAAGTACCTTTTAGCAAATTGCTTATATGGGGTATATACACGTACACACAAAATTAAAGTAATTTGCAGACCTTGCTACTAGCAAGGCTATTAATTTAGGTGAATTAATAAGGCGGCCAAGATTTATAGTTATTATTATGGTTGTTGTCATTGTTGTTATTATTATTAGTACTACTGGAATTTAACTTGTACGTATGGAATTACACCATCTTAACTAATAACAAATGTTTTTTCAATTATTATTTTCTAGAACTTGAACCCAAACCTTAATACATATTGAAAATAGTTCACATTCACTAGACAGTGATTGAGTTAGGTTCATGTAATATAATACACACACACAATATATATATATATATATGTGTGTGTATGTATGTATGCACAACTCCGTTACATTCTGGAAATCATGATTTTTATAATCGTTATTGTTTATATGTGGTTTTGTATTCTTATTAATTAGGTTTGTATGTATGTATGTTTGTATGTATATGCATAATATGGGAACTACCAGAAAAGGCAAGAATATAGAAACAGAAATCAAGAACACAACCGAAGAAGAGATGAAGGGCTAAAAAAATTTAAAGAAAAAAGAAAAAAAGAGAAACACAGAAATTGATGGCATGGCATTGATATCGATTTATAAAGCCAAAGCTTGAGACTCAAGCCAAACCCTGCACATGAAGATTAAGATGCTTGTTCACTCATTGGCTTGTTAAATAGGCTGCTTTACCACTAGTCATTTTCTAATACTGCTAACCGCACAACAAACCTATCTATGTATATCCAAGCTTTTATTTTATTTTATCCCAAAAAATAAGAAATTCCGACAGAGGGGAAACAATAAAAATGTTATAGAATTTTATCATTTTAGTACGCTTAGTTTTAAGATAACATCATATTAGTATTTTTACTATTTATAATTTATTAAAAATACCTCATGGTTTTCAAAAATACTATTTGAATATCTTGAACAGATTTTTCAAAACATGAAAAGTTTAACTTACTCGGTTATTAACAAACATCAAGTTAATTTCATAACACTAGTAGAGAAGGTTATAAAAACAAAAATTTAAGTAAAACTCATGAAATAAAACTAGACAGTGGATTTCTTCCTTTTTTATAGTTTCAATTTTTATTTATTTAATAGTTTTACAAAATTGATTTAGGTTTATTAATAATAAAGTAAATGGGACATTTTTATTTTTCAAAATATGGATTCAGAATATCAAAATGATATTTTTACAACCATAAGTTATTTTTAAAAAAAAAATTTAAATAATATAGTTTCAATACAATGTTTGTTAAAACATCGAATATAGAAATGATGAAAAACAAATATTTCAATAAACAAATATATGCGCCTTCAAAGAAAATAAACAAATATATATAAACATGGAGCTGCATAACGGTCACTAAAAACATGGAATTATGATAAGAACGAATCACCCACCCCAAAAAGAAGAGGAAGAAGAAAAGGGGGACGTAATTGTGGCACCTGTATTTATTTAAAGTTTATTATAAACTCTAAAAATTTTTGTGTTGTTTTCAGTGGGCTATGAACAGTACCTGTTCTCTGCCCCACCAAGTAGAATTCCTGTGGGCGCGCACTTCCTTGCCTTGCACGGTTTAAATTACCAAAATCTTCCTCTCTCTTCTTTTTCTTCCAAAACCTTAAGCTACTTCAATTATTCACTTTCATTTTGCATTTTTGTAGGACCAAGAGTGGTAGAAATTTACTTCGGCTCCTTATAATTCCTGATTACATCAGTATTCCTTCCCTCGAAAAAAAAATCAAAATCTCATCTCATTAATTCAATCATCACTCTATGCTTCTAACTAATTTTTCTGTTTTCGCCACAATATATGTTTAGTAATAATAATTTTGAACAAGTATGTTTGGAAGAAGTTTATAACAAGGGAGCTTGTTATGATATACGTGGGATTTAGAAGTAGGTCACACATGAATAATAATGAAGGGTATGTAGGAAAGGGACCGAGATGAGTGTTGGCAGGCTTTAAACAAAGGAAGAGATTACTCTTTCAAAGTCTCAACAGATGATCAGAAACAAGTTGCACATCAAGTATCATGCAAGTGGGTTCAGTCGTTGACTAATGTTGTCGTTGTTATTGCTGTCGTTGTCTTTGGGTGTGGGAAGTTTCAAGTTCTGCGATGCTAATTAATGAACAACGACAACACTTTTTTGAGGTCTCTTGAGCCCCCCATTGCCACGCTTTAAGATTCCCTTCGCTCTCTTCTAATCTGCTTTCTTTCTTTTTTAGCTTTTGCTGTTTCAAGATTTGGTCCCCCACACAAATGCCAAAAAAAAAAATAATAATATAAAATAAAAAAGAAAATAAAAAATAATAGTAATTCATATAGCTACCTTTATACGTGTACACTTCCCCAATTCCACAGGTCCTTACTCTGACTAGACGCAGCCAATTTTTGTTTTTCAATTTACTTCACAAGTGCAATGGGAAAATCACAGATTGTTCTGATCTAGTTTAAGCATATTATGTAATTCCGAGTTCAGCCTCATATATTCTTTTTTAAGTGTTACGAAATTACTTAAGGAGGGGGTTTAAAATGATGGATAATGATAAGAACAATATGTAAGATTTAATTTAAACTAACAATATAACATTGGTTTAAACACAAGACTCGTCTAATTTTGATGTAATCTAACATTAAAAGTAATTTATGAGAATATAAGGATCCGTTTGGTAAATAGATTCGAATTAGTGATTTGATTTGAGTTAGTGTGACTTGAATTAGGATTTGAGTTAGTGATTTAAATTGTTGTCCGAATTGGTGTTTGGATGCGCATTTAGGTTTTAATCTAAGTATACAGTAAAATTAAAATTTGTGTTTGGAGAGGTAGTGAAAATAGTTTGACTTATTAACAAATTTAATAAAATCTTAATGTTAATAATTTTAAAAAATATGCAATATGGACCTTAATTTATTCAGCTCTTCACTAGGAACATAATGAAAAAAGAATCACCTCAATTGGATATCAAATGAAGAAGTTATTATTTTTTTATTCAATATAGGAGAGAGAATTTTAGTTTTTACTGTAGCAAAGATATCCGAGTATCAAAAGTTTAGGGGAGGATGAGAATTTTGAAAACTTGAATTCTTGATATTAAAATATTCAGATTTTGTGGATACAAACATGTATCAAAAAGATTCTTGATACTTAAATCAAAATTTGAGTCTATTAAGTCTAAATAATACTCGAAACAAACAGACCCTAAGTGTTGTATGATGTTAAGGAAGTGAATTATAATTGAGAACTAAAACTAAAAGTATTATAACATATTTATATTTTACACTATATAACATGTGATAACGTTATATTGTTTAAATTGAAACAAAATTTTCAACCACTTTATTACTCTGATTTGGTACCACCTTTGAACTTTTTTTTTTTTGGCGTTGGACACTAATTATTCACTTGTACCGTTTGATTTTATAATTAATTTTTTTTTTTTAACAGAAATGGAATGTTCGAACACCGAAAAAGGACATTGCAACTTTTCCTACTTTTAGTATATAAAGAATCAAGAATATTTGCTGAAATCATTTTCTCTACAAATTAAGCATGGATTACGGACTTAATTCAAAGATTACGCTTGCAAGTCAAATAGTTTCCAGTGGGCCCACTCTTTTTTTTTTTCTTTTTGTTGATTGTGGCAAAACAACGTACATTTTTTTTTTCCCTTGAACCGTGCAATCATAATCAGTAGTTGAAATGGGAAAGATCTAAAAAGCCTTCCACTAGATAACATACCTTATAAATGTTTCGCAAAATAATTCAAATTTAAAAAATAAATTCAATCATTAAATATTATAGCACATAAAAATTTTATATTATAATATATTTTAATTTTTATCATAATATGTAAAAGTTTTATGTCGTTGATAATTTAAATTTACCAGTTTGGACCATTTTATAGAATACTATATTAACGTGAAAAGAAAAGGAAAAAGAAAAAAATAAATTCCAATGCAAAACCGTATTTTACTATTTACATTGCGCCCCCACCAAATTATGCTTAATCAATGGCAATCGTGACGTTTCAGCCGTGATATCTCATCAATCAAAGACTGCTGACGTTGGATTACCCATGTTCCGTTGAACGGCGACCGTCCAACCAAAACCTAACGGGCCCACAAAAAACACGTTTTTGAGTTTGTAAATCCTAAACCATATGGACACTTAAACGAAAATTCAGTGGGCCGAAGCCCAAAGACAGCAATTGAGGTGGTGGGGGCTAAACGTGAGAGAGGTATGGGCTCCTGGCACCCAATTGCAACGCAATAGCTACGGTCTTTCCTTCCTTCTTTCACACGTTGCAAGTTGAATCATAGCCGCCGGATAAATTGATGTTGTGAATCCAAGGGTGGTGAAGGCCCTCTTGGTGGGTCCCCTTGGGTGCTCATTTTCACCTTCCGACAATTTGAGGTGGAGTGTGGAACCATTGGCTGCTCCATAGTGCACTGTTTGTTTGAATAGACGCCATTCAAATATGTATTTTTTTCCTCTTAATGTTTTTTTTTTTTTTGGAAAATTTTGTTTTCTCTTTCTGTTTTGTTTTTGATTTATTATTGTTTTTATTTTCTCTTAGGAGGGGGACAAGAGCCATAGGTTGCAGAATTTCCCCATTCTGGTTGACCATTTTAAACTTTGAAATTATGGCATTCTTTTTGTTTTAAAATAATTCAGGGACGTCTCAATGTTTCTCACCCTGTTACTTTTTAATCGAAGAGTTTTTTGCAAGATCATTTCAAACGGTAAGGAGATACACGCACGCGCGTGCACACACACACACACACACACACACATATATATATATTTCTACTATATCTTTGAATTATTTGCTTTCTAAGAATAATGTCCTTTTCTTATTAAAAAGAAGAATACTTTATTAGACTCTAATTGGTCCACGTGGAGGTTCAAATTGAAAGTCAACCGTCGAGAGGTTATTCCGGCTATTAACTGCTATCAATCGAATAAAACCGTGTGATGGTCACGGTTATAAGTGTGAAATCATTTTGGATCTCTAAGCATACAAACTATTAAGACAAAATTTTATTACACTATCAAAAAAACGTTTGTAAGTGCTCAGAAATTTTTAGAAACACGGTGTGCAAAATTTTTCAATTTTTGAGTGAAATTGCAAAGTAACGGCAATGATGGGAGGTATTTATTCAATCCAATAATTTTGCTTCCGCTTCATATAGTTTTGTTGTTATCATGTTATGAACGACATCATACTTTTGAGCTGGTCACTAGATGGGACATTAATATCTTATAGAGATTAAGTTTCACATAAAGAGGAGCTACATGTAGGCTTGTATTGTATTTCAGTATTTCACTAGACAATGTTTCTTTCATTGTTTGTTTTGACCATGTTTTATTATGTGTGAAACCAACTTTAAGTTGTAAATAATCATAAGAAGTTTATAACGTGAGAAAAGTAAGATAACACTTTTTAATTAAACTGTGCTAATAGCTTAAAATTAATCATGTGAAAGCTATTATGTCTGGCATAAGCAAGTTCACAGTCCAATGAGAGAAGGAGTGACCCATGATCCAACTCTCATGCGCTGATATTATGCGCAACATATCTGCGTACCACGTTTCCACGTGGTGTATATGTATGAAAATGACTTTTTTTTTTTTTTGGCAATGAAGAATGTACTAAAAGAAATGATAATAAAGACAAAGTATATTGTAAACATAGACCCTTTTGGCTTAGTTTCATAAGCATTTTGTTCTCTTTATCTATCAACAAAAATTAATTTTATGCTTCCTTTTTGCAATAAAAAAAAAAAGAAAGAGAAAACACAAATTAATTAGTCGAAAATGGGCACACCACTTAGAGTTGTTGTTGTACACACAGCCCACAAACACGGAAGAAAAGTCTACTTAAAATTCCATTAATTGAAACGTAATCAATTTACACAGTGTTACCGACTAATATATATATATATATATATATATACACATATATATTTAAAAGAAACGACCTAAAAGGCTAGTAATTGTACCTTGTTTGGTTGACATTCTCCACCGAAAAAACCAAAATCTTTTATAATTAAGGTACCTTTTAAGATCATATGAGGACTACCAAAAGAAAAAGTAAGATTAAAAAAGGAGAGAATGTTTTCTCCTCGTCTTCTCAATTCTTGGAAAGCTTGTGTTTCTTGTGAAAGCATATATATTATGAGTCATGCATCCAATAAGAAGTCAAAGAAAGCGTTTACAAACAGTTGATCAGATTTTGAGGCTAATTATGTGTTTAAAGCTTTAACTTTTTGGATTATGTACCCTTTACAGAAATTAAAGGCAGAAAACTTTCCGACATTCCTTTTACTATTGGCTTTGTAATTTGGCATTATCCGCTAATTATCTGTTAACCTTAATTTGTTAATTTTGAATTAGGTCGGCTTAAAAAATAACTAATCTACAAATAGGCTATGCTCTGTTTTGTCTAGTTTGATGTGATACATGTGTTGTGGCAATAACGTCAGCCATGCGAAGATCACAAATTTGTCTAAAAGTAAATGAGGGTGATGGCGTACGGATTTGACCGATTGAGTAATGTCATTTTATATGCCCATAGTCATGAGCTTACTTTCTCCAAACTTCTTGTGCGAGCCAGCCTCGACACGGCGTGACACCATGGTCATATGCATTGAACTTAATTTCACAGTTTCGCATGGGGTGGCGTGGCCCCATGCAGTAGTATGAACGACCCTCTCTCTCTTTTTTTCTTCCTTTTTTTTTTTGGAAATGAAATGAGCTACCCTTATTTGGAGTTGATGGGTTTGACCCTTTTTCTTTTTGCCCCTCTTATTTCCTTTTCTTTTTTTTTTTTTGGTTCATACTGTTATACTGTTTGGTAGGAATGGAAAGGAAGAAGCAAAATATCAGGAGGAATAAAGAATGGAATTTTTTTTTTATATTGTTTGGTAGAAAAAAGGAAAATGTTAAAACTAAACTTGTTTTACAGTTATCTTTAAAAAAAAAAAGGATTGTTTGAAAGTTATACATGTTTATACAGAATAAGAAGATCATATGGTATGGATCAAAATAGTTGTTCGGTATATTTTTTATTTTTGTTAAATATTTCCTCTCGTTTTCTTTTCAAAGTTGAAAAGATTAAACAAACAACCCAACATTCTCTTTTCTTCTCCGAGATGCCTCCTCGGATCTGTATATTACAATTTACAACCTGAAGCTTGTAAGCTTTACTTCAATATGACCAAGCACAAGCTCCAGATTAATGGGTGAACTAGAGGAATGGCATTTCTAGATAACATTTCTATATAGTTGAAAACGCAACAATTTTTGGAAATTTAAATTAATTTTCATATAAAAACGCTACAAATTAATAACTAGACTTTAAAACTGGGACAAATTTAATTGACGAAGCCAGAAAAGAGCCAAATCCATTGCTAGAGGAAGAAATCCCCGAATGGGGAGAAGCACCTCTGCTATAATCTTCAAATATCAAAATCGTGTTCCGTATTACATTCGCTTCCTTAAGCTTATATAGCCCTTCTAACAATAATCTAAACGGCATCATGATAAAAGCAACGACAAAAAAGTCACACATGATAAGGAAATAACAAAATGAACACTAATACACTATTCTTTCCTTAAAAAAAAAATATATCACACTGTTTCTTATTAACACCTGAAAAAGTGGAAGTTCAATATGGACCAGTGATGTAACATATGGAGGACACATTTTGGCCCATATACCACCTTAGAAGTCCTTGCCCCAAACAATTTCTACTTTCTACTTCGGAATTTGTACTAGGGAGTGGTGGAATTGGTCCTGATTGTTCAGTTGGTCAAGCAGCAAATCACCGTATAGTTCCATGGATTTTGCAGTATTGATTCAGATTATAGGTTGCTTTATACCTGTAATAGCTTGCTTTTCAAACAGATTTTTAGTTACGTTTATACAATAAGTATTAAAAATTAACCTACCAATATGTACCTATTTTCTAACCGTTAAACTTATCAAAAAAAAAAAAAAAAGATTTAACCAGAGTTAATGGTTAAAAATAAAATCCCACGGTGGGTACCTATAAGAGAAAGACCCTACACTTAAACTTTATTTTTTGTAACAAGATACTACGTAATTGTCTTAGCAAGCAAGGGTTAATAGCGATCGTTATCTATTGTTGCAATTGAAAAACAAGTATCCAACGCAAAGTGATGAAAACGAACGAAACTCCTTGAAAGATCTGTATAGGGGCGAAGGTAGAGGTATTCACATGCTGACACGCAGACAGCAATCACGGGCTTGTCGTACACAGATTAAGCTCGAAGTGACGAATGAAAAAACGTCAAGGAAAACCCGCACCTCAAATCCAGTTTCAATAGAGAAAACTGATGGGATTGCTTGGAAATTGTTATTTTACTTGTTTAAGGACATAATCGGAACCACATTTTAGAATTTAATCCCCTTTTGTTTCAAATTTTATGAGAAAAAAATTGTAGCAAATACAATGAGTACCACAAAAATGTAGTTTCAACTGAGTTACACAGGCTAATAACAAAATGGTAGGATCACTTATGACAAATGAAATAACGTCAAGGAAAACCCACACCTCAAATCCAGTTTCAATAGAGAAATCTGATGGGATTGCTTGTAAATTGTAATTTTACCTGTTTAAGGACATAATGGGAACCACTTTTTTAGATTTTAACCGACTTTTGTTTTAAATTTCATGAGAAAAAAATTGTAGCAAATACAATAAATACCACAAAAATGTAGTTCCAACTGAGTTACCAAACATGCTAGTAACAAAACAATGAGATCACTTATCTCTCCCAATTGAGGGCTAGGATGAAATAGAGACTGAGAGACACAGATGTGGTCCATAAAAGGGTAATTTGGACCTAAACTACGTTTTCGAATGGGGAAAATCTACGGGATCATCACTGGGAAAAAAAAAAAAAAAAATCCTACAGGCTCACAAACTATATCACAGACTCAAACCTCGTGGCAAGAAACATGGACAAACAAGGTTTCCTTAGAACTGTGTAACGGCTGAATGACCTGCTATTGTTGCATTAACGACTAAAGAAATTACAGACTTCACACTAGCCCCTACCCAATAGTACATCCAAGTTGCTCAAATGATCATCAGATGAGGACTCCTGAAGCCGCAACGTTTTACTCACTCTTCGGTTAGAGAAGACATTGTTCTCGTGCCTCTGCTGGTGACCAGTGCGTGCCACATGATGCATATGCAGCAATGCAACCATACTAATCGCGACCAAAGCAGCATTGCCCAAAACACCACCTAAAATGTCCAATTTAAGGGATTTCCTGGCAAAATTCAAACTTGAAACTAGGACATTGCACAAGATGTTAGGCCTTCTTCCTTCGCGGGACACCAAGTTCTCACCAGACGGACTGAATGGAGAACTATAAAGTTTTTCAGGAGAAACAAACCGATTAGCCTCTTGGACATCTCCCACAAAAGCTAGAGCTTCTTCAATGACCTTGTACTTCTTCCCCTGGTGTTCAGCCAGTCTCATTGCAAGAACAATTCGGCTTTGCTCTAACCTTGCGATAGCAGCATCTCTCTCAGCTCGTTGATGCACCTCTACAGTCTGTAGTTCAGATCATATGAAGAAGAACAGCTCAGTGGGAAAAAAGAAAATGTTGGGTATCAAAGTGCTACTATGGAAACAGTAGAGTTTACAAAAGTAAAAAACAGAAGCAACATAGACAAACGCCAAGCCTATGTTAGTGCTTAAATATGAATCGGTCACCTTTTTTATAGGTTTAAGGGGTATAATTTCTCCTAAACCACCACAAGTCCACAACTCCCCCAAGACTTTTAAAGCAGCATAAATAATACAGCAGGATTATCAGTGCAAAGTTCCAAACCAATCTAGCGTCTATTATGCTCTAAACTGATAACCTCTATTTGCCACAAGCTCTATAGTTTTAATCTGTTTAGAATGTGGCATTGTTGGGTTACTACATGATCGCCTATATAGATAGACAGTAACTCTTTGCCCTTATCATTCTAAATGATTTACATCCCTCTTATTGCCTTAAACTTCATTGCATGGGAAATTTTTAATAAAGGAACTCAAGAATATGTTTTAGATAATCACCATCAGTTGCCCTTATCATTCTAAATGATTTACATCCCTCTTATTGCCTTAAACTTCATTGCATGGGAACTTTTTAATAAGGAACTCAAGAATATGTTTTAGATAATCACCATCAGTTGCAAAATTTCGATTACTAAAAGGGCATCAAAGTAAAACAAACATTACAAAAATAGAACACACTATATGCTTCATTGGTTTCTTTTGCTTCAAAATTTTCCTCAGAAACATAAGAGAAACTACTGAATACGCTCAACAATAAGCCTAGGGAACTTCCAAAACCGAGAAAAGCCCTATGGAGTATGGATGATGATTTGCCTCCAAATCAACAATCCTATGAGTCAAAATCCGAAATAAGTAAATAGAAACCCATAAAAACACAAATTTCCTCCACCTTCTTCTTTTTCCCATGAATTTCTCAGCAACCAAACAAAAGCTAAATGAAACCACATCGACTTATATGTAAAATTTCCATCTTATCATTCCAGATGATTTTCCCCCTCTTATTGACTTACACTCACTTCTCTGTTTCAAATCCTTTTGTTCTACGGAAACTCTTTACATTGTATACTTCTAACGTCCATTTACCCTGTGAAACAAAACTAAGTCAATAGAAGACAAACTTAAATCAGCCCGACTTCAATCAATCACACTCAGTAAACAGCAAAAACAGTCGCCCTTCGCTCATTATTACAGAACTTAAGTTTTATTTCTCCGATTATAAACACCAATTCGCTTTTACCTGATTAAACCTCATTGCAAATGAATTTTTCAGTACGGTAACTCGAGGAGATTTTAGCTATTCACTTTCACTAGCAAGATTTCAATTATTCGAATCATATCAGAGTAAAACAAGCATTATTTAACCAATGGGACAAACTATACGCTTCATTATTTGCTTTCGCTTGAACAATTTCTCAGAACCCTAAGAGAAACTACTGAATTCGCTCAACAATAAGCCCTATGGATGAACATTTGACTTAAAATTAACAATCCTACAAGTGAATATCCGAACTGAACAAATCGAAACCAATAAAATACAGATTTCCTTCATTTTCCTTTTTTTTTTTATTACATGCCATTTTCTCAGCAACCAAACAAAACCTAAGGAATCCAAGCGAAACCAAATCAACTTACATGGAAAACTTCCAGTTGATCCTCGAGGTTCTCGAGCGCGGTCCGAATCGCATTGAGGCTCTTGGCTTCCCGAATGGCCAAATCGTCATCGCCGTCGACGCGGAAGTCCTTGACGAAGACGAATCCCCCGCGGTTCTGGTCGGAGACGGCGTCGTTTCCGGTCGTCGGCTTCCTCTTCTCCGACTTCCTCTGAGCTTTGATGGAGTTGAGGAAGTGAGCTCGGGAAATCGAGTGAATGGCGTCGCTGAGCTTGTCGTGTAGGTCCCAGATCTTCTCAAGGACCCCTTCGATTTCGTCAATCTCCATTTCCCATTTCATCAGAAAAGTTCGCAAAGAGAGGGAGAGAGAGAGAGGGAGGGAAAATGACGGAAAATTTCGGGTGGGAAAAATGGATTTTTCTAGGGATTTCGTCTTCGGTCTATTGGGCGGAAATAAAAAAAAAATGGATGAAAATTTCGCCTGTCTATTCATTGGGGGATTTTTAAAAATAGTTCTTTGGCAAAAAAAAATTTGATGTATGGTAATATTTTTTTGACTTTATAAAATTAATTTTTTAGACATTAAAATAATTTTAGTTTTTTTTTATCATATTTGGGTTTCTCTCTTCGATACAATCTTTTTTTTTTGTGAAAAAAACTGGAACAACTTCAGTGCTCAAAAAAACTCTTTATTTTATTCCCAAAAAAAAAAGAATCATTTTCTTAATTGAAAATTTTTTTCGGTCCTTTTTTCAAATTAATCCCTATTCACGTGTGTCACGTGTTTTTATTTTTTAGTTTTAAATTTTTAAAATTTTTATTTTAAGTTGTAAATAATATAAAACTTTCACATCCTATAATATTATAAGTTTATATGTTTTAATTTTGAGATCAAAATTATTAATTCTAAATATTATTCCAAATTGTCTTTTTCAAAATTTGTATGTAATTAATTGTTATTAATTGCGACGAAGAAAATGCAAGAAATATTGAAGCTAAAAGAAAAGTTAACAGGAAAATAAAAAAAGGTTAATATTCAACTTTGAAATTGGATATATAAATGTATGGTTTTAAGTTCGTTATGAGTATTTTCGGCGGGAAAAAAGTTCGTTACGATTACACATTCAATATGGCAATTAATATTTTAGAAGCCTATTTATCAAAATAGACCGTTAATTTTTCAATCTTGGTTTGAATTTGATTAAGATAATGTGTAATTATTTCGTAATTTGCTTGAATGCTAATATTTTAATTATATGGGATATTCCATTATTCTGTCTTCACTAGTTTTTTAAAAAATTTAAGAAAAACATTTGGTAAATTCTCATAAACACGCTGACCGCGGTGAAAGGATATGGTGAGAAAAACTATGGTTTTGTTTGTTTCTTGCAGACTTCCCAGAACCTTGTCTATTGGCCATATATATTTGTCGGCCAAAGAGAAGCTTATCATCAACATGTTTGGTTGCTAATTTTGCTTGTTTGCCTCGTTCATTTGTGTTATAATTAAAGATTTTTGTGTCCTTGTTTTCGTGTGGATGTTCTCCAAGAGGAGTTTATTTCTTTTAGAAAAGGATTTTGTCTTGTGATTTATTAAGCTGTAAAAAGATACAACACCCTAAATTTTCACTCTCTATAGCATAATTGTCTGGTGACATAGCATCCTAGGATTAGCGTGATTGGGTGCCTGGTTAAAATGAAAGTTTGTTTTCTTTTGTTTTGTTGTTTTTTTTTTATGTAGTTTAGTTAAATCATTTCTACTTCACATTCATATCCTAACTCTCAACATATTCGATGAAATTAAGATGACACTTTTTCATAAAGAGATAAAAGCATCTCCTTCTCAAACACTTTATCATAAAAATAAGCTAAAATTAGAGGAATAGAGGTAAGTAATGTAAGTACGCAAGGTAGCTATACTCATCCTTTCTTTCAAAAAGAGCATGAAATATGATCAGTCTACGTTGGTGTCTTTTTCTTCCCATTAAATCTATTGTTTTTTTTTTTAATTTTTTGACCCGAACTTATTAGTACTTCTTTGTGGAATTTGTTTAGTACAAGTATTCAACACTTTGTCTTAGCTCGGTTGCTTCATGAATTTAAACAGAAATTCAATTTTTTTAATAAAAAATTAGAACAAAAAATTTAAACTTGATTCAAACTCGCGAGATCCATAAGTTAGTCTACCATACAACTTCAAAGAAATAAATTTCACATTTATGCTATTTCGGTCAAAAAGTTTACGAATGAATATCTACCGATGCAAGACATAAAAATAATCGTGAGATTGACATTTAATTTGCATATAAAACTACTCATGACATGAGAACACATACACACGAATATGTATATGTATACATGTGTGTGTTTAATTTGGACATTATACCGATAGAATATGAAGAAGAAGAAAAAAAGGCCACATCATAAGGAAAATGAAGCACAAAAAAGTGGAAAATTAACTTGGCAATCTGCATATTTTATTTGGCTTTCAAGTGCAAAGCATTTGCACATTCTTATTCTTCGTATTTCTCTTTCTATTTTTCGTTCTCTTTTAATGGGATTTCGGTATTCTTATTAGTAGAACATACAAACATTATATTTGCACAGTTGCACTTATGGAGCAAACCGACGACGTTTTATCCGTCAATTATCAACTGCGTAAAAAGCCATGCATACATATTATTATTGAACCGTGAAATGAAGTACAAATTATAAGCGTGTTGACCCTGCACGTTGTCGTTCCGTCTATTTCCCAGCCCGGACAACGACAGCCTCCCGGCTGCAAAAGCAGTCTGGTTCCCATTCTCGCCGCCGTCCTCGCCGGAGATCTCCTCCAAAGACCTTCCTTTAGTCTCATTCAATAAAAACGTGAAGAAAAACCCAATCATATTCGCAGCTGCAAGTATTAATATAGCCTTACGAATCTTCTTCCGATCTCCATGCAATGTATAGCTCTGAACCACGAATGCCCCGATCATCGCCCCGGCCTTCCCGGTCGCGGCACTTATCGCGTGGCAAGTGGACCGCACCCGCGTCGGGAATAGCTTGGGGGGAGGATGAAGGTCGTGATATTAGGCCCGAAATTTGCTAAGAAAAAGGTCAGCCCGTACAGCACAATGAACAGCCTCTTGTGATTCATAAGGATATTGTAGGGAAACTTTGAATCCTGTGTGGAGCGAGACTTTGAATCCAGTGGGCACAAGTGAAGACAAAATTTATAAACTAACGTGAAAATCACGTTAAAAAAATAATCCACTTCCAAAACAACATATTTAATATAATTATTATGCATATTCTAAAACAATAAACGGGGAGATTGGAGGACAACCACAAGGCTTTGATTAGGAGTCATGTTTTAATTTACAAAACTATATCAGCAAAGCAAAACAAGGAAAAAAAAATTGTTTTGAAAGAGTTGAAAACTGAAAGGAGAGAATATGTAAGTAAATATTATACCTGTATTCTAAAAAGGTTAGAGAGAATCGAAACACTAAACTATTATTTGAAAAAGAATCATAGCCCGCGCCGCGCCCGCCTCCCACCTTTTTTTATGGAAAGAGCATTGAATAGAAAATAACTGGAAAAAATTGAGAGTTGAAAGGAAATAAACAACGGAACAGAAAACGTACGAAAAAAAAGAAAAAGAGGAAAGAGATAAATTATAAACCTTAATTAAAAAGTATATTAATTATAAAAGTTGAAGATCATATGTATTCCAATTTCCAAAGGCAGATGCGGAAAGTTTGAAAATAAATCAAATATCAAGCCAAAATTTTAAAAGGTATGAAAAAGCCGAAAACAAAAATATAATGTTAATGGAGCACATATGGTTATATTTTGGGAAGAAAAGTATAGGAACATAATATTTGTTTCCTTGGCCCCACTGGTCCTCACCTGGCCCTGTGCAATGTGTTCCGGCTTTCTAAGGTATTCGTACATAATGCCAATGATAAACATGCAAAACGACATCATGAAGAACCCGAGGAGCTGGATGAGGAAGCGGCCGAGCTTTTCGATGAAGAAGACGGTGCACTGGTAGCCGGGGAAGGTGCCCAGCAAGGCGATGAGGAACATGGCCTGCGAGGTCTCGAAGACTTCGCGGAGCGCGTTCATGGTAATGTCCCTGCGGGTCAGACCCAT
Organism: Artocarpus hirsutus; assembly: GCA_946598075.1. Classification (NCBI taxonomy): domain Eukaryota; kingdom Viridiplantae; phylum Streptophyta; class Magnoliopsida; order Rosales; family Moraceae; genus Artocarpus; species Artocarpus hirsutus. The sequence continues at coordinate 38,473 of CAMOHE010025227.1, forward strand.
CATGGGGATGATGTCTTTTTGGATTAGGTTTTGGCTGTAGAATGCAATGTTCAACAAGAACCATGTGGTCGTGGTGCCGAGCAAATGGAGTCCGTGACGCGTCCAGAATTCCTGGGAGAGCAAGCCGTAGTTGTTTGTGGACTTGAATTGAGACAACTTGTCTTGGTCCGATTTCTATGTCCAAAAGCTGGACCATGTCCATGGCGGCCTGGTTCGCGTCTCCTTTGATTAAGGCGGTGTACCGTCCTAGGCAGATCGGATAATTTCTTTCAATTAGCAAAATATGGAGACTATTAGTCCCTTTGGATACATGATTTAATCACAAAATTGTAATTAAAACCAACTTATTGTGATATTTTCTCTATTTAATTTAAACCACAACTGGTTAGAACTAAATTGTTGTTACCAAATAGACTATATATATATTACAAGTAAGTTCACAAATTATACTACCATGACTTAAAAGCCAAAGATTATGCTAGTAGTTAAAACTAATGCTAATTTCCAAACTGATCATTGTGTTTGTGGCTAGAAGTTTTAGTTAAAGAAAAAAGAAAGATGGAATTTTTTGTGATTATTCTAATTGAATTGCTATTCTTTTGATGTGATTAAAAAGAGGTTAACTTGGGAAAATGATTAATTCCTAAAGAAATTAAAGTAAATAAATTAATTAATAATCTAAGTAAATAACATATTTACGTTAAGCGGTGAATATTGATTGTCATGTAATTTTGTTTATTTTTTTGAATCAATAATTATATAAAGCTCTCACATGTTAGCTCTACAATATAAAGCAAAAAAAAAAAAATCAATGTAAAGTTTTTACATGTTATAATGTTTAAACTAATCTTTTCAATTCAATCAAGTATGCATAACCTCTATATCTTGTACTACTACAAAATAAAAGAAATTATTGCTATTTTTTAATATTTTTAAAAACACGTTATACTATGTATCATTTCTTTAAAATAAAATATGAGATACAACTCACAATTCCCACCCAAAGTGCAACTAATTAAAAAATTTTCTCACTAAAAATATTCTCCCTAGTAAATATTATTTCTTTTTATTTTTTTGAGGGGATTCATTTTCTTATATATATATATATACAGAGGTGACATTTTTTATTCACCTCTAGAAATTGTTAACAGTAGTTGCATATTTCTTCTTTTTGACTTGCAAATTTCTTCTTCTTCTTCTTCCTTTTAAATTACTTGAGTTGCATGTTTGATCATTTTCATGCTCCAATAGTAAGTTAAGGCTGCCGGCAACGCTCCGAGCATATGTACAATCCGCCACACGTAATCGGCGTGTGGCTGTGTGGAGAGGACATTGTGGAATCGTCGCCTATGTAAGCAACCGTATGGTCACCTATGAGGAAAATCTTGGAAAGAATCATGGAAACTAGGCCGACGAAGACAATCCCGACGCCCTGCATCGCAAACACTGCGGCGATGAAGGCACCACGCGTCTCCTTGTTGGCATACTCCGACATGATGGTGGCGGAGAGTGGATAGTCTCCGCCAATCCCAAACAACCTAACCAAAACCTAAAAAACATAGCGTCCCCATCACGGTTGTGGGCTTGACCTGAAAGAGAGACCCGAGCAAATAGCACAAATGAGCATTATAGCTAAGGTTACACCGCAGACTTTCTTGTGGCCAAGCTTGCCTCCTAGCCAACCAAAGAATAGTTGGCCTGAGAGGGTCCCGACGAGGGCAACACCAGCGACAAAGTTGTTCACCATGACTGGCAGCCTCCCGGGCCTGGCTGCACCGGGTTGGAAATAGTAAACGCGTCCCAAGAGTTTTAAGATTGTGGAGATGCAAAAGAGGTCGTAGGCGGTGGTGAAGAAGCCCATGCCGGTGATCATAGTTGCCCTGACATGGCACCAGTGTGTCCGGGCGTTGTCGACGGCGTCAAGCACCGCAATCGCCATTTCCGCCGCCAATTATTATTGGTTTTTCCAGTGGCGATTTATCAATGAAATGGTCGGTATTTGTAAGAAGTGATTGTGCTTAATTCATAACAAAATTAGGAGTGTTCGTTTTTTGGGAACTAACAAGAAACCAGCTAAGCCATCATATGTCGCTATGAGAACTTGTTTTTTTCACTTTTTTTTATTAATTATTTGTTGGATTTATTTGTCTGGTGCGTAGTTATCGGCTTGAGATTACCTGAACATTTGATGATGATATTACCAACTTCAAGCTGTCCGTGTTGTTGTGATCTTCAAATTTATATATTAGGAATCTTTCATTTACCTTGGAATATTAATGCTGTACGTATTATATATATTTTTCCTATGTCTACGTCAGTACCAATAAACATATGGAGCGATTGATATAGGGATCCAAAGGGAAACGTAAACATCCCACCATATTGAAAGATTTATGCTATAATAGTTTCAATATATACTATAATAGTTAAAACTTTAGTGTTGGTACAATATTCTCGTAATTATTACAGTATAGTTAAAAATCATGTAACATCTCGAAATTACTTAAGTGTTATTGGTGTATAAAATAGTGAATTAGCGTACCATGATGTATTTTTAAACTCAATCTAATTATTTTGTGATATTTTTAAATTAATGTTATTTCTAATTATTTTAATCATTTTAATTACCTTTGATTATTTTTATTTGTATTTTTTATTTTAAATTTTGAAACAAAACAATTTATCAAATACCAAACACGTTTCTGTTTGAAATCTGTGTGCTGCACACGGTTTTCTTATTGAAAACCACCTCCCCTCCTCTTTATTTTATCTCTTATCTCCCTTTCTCTTTCACTTACTCTCGTTCTCTCTCTCTCAGTTCACCCTCTCTCTCGTCTCTCTCACTCACTGTCTCTCTCTTTCTTTCTCTCTTCTCTCTCCTTTAATTCAAAAACTTTTGAGTTCAAACTTCAATCCTCTGTTGAATTGGAAGCTTGGGAACATGATTGAGCAACCACAAACTCGATCCAAAGATTAAATCAAGGTTAGTTTTCAAAATTTCAAACTTTTTTTAATTTTTTTATTTTCTTTGCATTTTGAAATCTGAGCTTCTTTGAGCTTAGAAAACCTTGAATTTAAGTTAGTGGAACCCAAAACATTTAGAATCTAGGATTGGTTAGGTGAAAAGCGGATTTGAATCAAGCTTTTTCAATTTTCCTTTATTTTTCTATTTTCGGATTTAATTGAAATTTTCTATGTAAATCTTGTTTAAATTAGTTTAAAAATGCTCTACTACGTTTTTCTATCTTCTATAAATGTTTGTATACTTAGGAATTGAGAAAACAGGTTGAAAATAAGGATTTGAGCTCGGGGAGGCTGAAACTCGAGTTCTAAAAAATTATAGAATTTTTCAGTTTAATAGGCCGAACCTAGAAACAGTTTGGAAAGCCGGTCTTGATTTGCCGATAGGCCGAACTATGCAGTTCGGCAGGTTAGACCAAGGAAACCAACAGGTCGACCAGGCTTCATGAAAATTTATCGTTTTTCACCCATTTTCACTGTTTTGAACCCTAATAGAGATTTTAATCTTGTAGTATGATTTTATAAATATAAATATCACACTAGGACACCATGGGATAGTTTAGCAATATATGATTTCTTAAGCTAGATACTGATAAACTTAATTTATATTTAAAGTTGCTCGTGGTTCCGTGGAGCTAATGTATAACGGACCAGAACTACGGTGTTGAACATCGGTACAGGACATTGAGGTAGGACTTCTACCCCCTTCTTGGTAGTCAAGTTTTTGAAATGATTTTTGGCCTCAAAATGGTTTCTTTCAAAATATTTTTCAATGATTGATTGAGAAAGGTTTTTATCAGTTGTTTTCATAAACAGTAAAATGAGGTGATTTTTATAATGAACCACATAATGAATGTAAAAGAATACACTTGGTAAAATGAGATTTTAACAACTATAGAAAACATATAGATGGACATGATGCCATACTCAGAGATCAGATCGTGTAGAGCGCGACTTGGGGGGTAGGTCTTAAAACCTAACTGGGCCACTACGGTGGTGATAATTATGGTTTGCCCAAAAAAGATAAAAAGGTATTTTCTGGACGAACTGATTCTGATGAGATTAATTTAAATGAATTTATCTATTTAATTCTGTTTTCTAATTATTTTTCTTAAATGATAAATTTTATATTTAAATTATTTATCTATTTTAAATCATAGTCCTACTGAGCCTTTCGCTCACTTTTTATCTGTTTTCAACCTTTTTCCCTTAGGTGAAATCTAGCTTAGGATTAATAGGGAGTCCACCAACCAGATTCGCAAGCAGTAGAAGAATCTTAAGTAAGTCATTTGTATAACTTAAACAAGGCATGTATCATTTTAACTTCTTTTTTTTATATTAGACAGTGGTTGTAATTTAATTATTGTCGATATTATATTACTATATATGTGCACATAAGCTGTGGGTCCGGTAGGATCTAACGCGCGTATCCCTTTCTCTTTGTTATTTTATTTTATATTGTTTTATCTTATTTTATTATTGTAATAATCATTTTAAAAAGTTTAAAATTATCATATTTTTTATAATTAATTAAATTCTTTAACTTATGTTTTAATTAAAATTTAACTTAATTAATCTATTACGTCATTTCTCGTATTTTGAAGGGTAAAAATTCATCAGACGTACGTGTTGGGAAGAGAGATTGTTGCAGGGAAAGCATGGAGATATTGCCACGTGCATATATTGAAGAGAACTAATTTGTGGAGAGATCCCATCTTGAGCTTCAACAATATTTGATTAAATCTCCCAAAATCATAATCATGAAAAATTCGTAAAACAACGCAATATTTTATATATATATATATATATATATTCAAGTGCATGTGTCTTGTGACTATAGTCATCTGGATGGGGTGTCTATGACACGGTGTGACACGTGTTCTTCTGTTTTTTGTCTTTTCCGAAATCATTGCGTTTATTTTCTAAAGTCGTTTATAGTGATTTTATACTTTTATCGATTTTTTTTCCTCCGGATTTTGTATGTAATTATTTATAATTAATTGTAATGAAATAAACAATATTCATCTTTTGGAATTGGATATAATGATTTCATGTTTGTTATGAGTATTTTCAGGAAAAAAGAAAAAGTTCGTTTTGGTTACACATTCAATATAGCACTTATCATTTTATAAGGATATTTATTAAAATAGACTGTTGATCATTCAAGCTTGGTTTGAATTTGATTGAGGTATTGCGTAATTAATTCATAAGTTGTTTGGATGCTAATTCTTATAAGACCGGATATTCCAATATTCTGTCTCCCCTTGTTTTAAAAAAATTTACGAAAAGTCTTACTGTGAAAGGATCTGGTGAGAAAAACTATGGTTTTGTTTCTTGTGGACTTCACAGAATCTTGTCTAGAGGCCATAAACATATATGCATATACATATATATATATACATATATATACGCTTATCGGCATCCGGTGACCAATATTTTTGTCTGCGAGAGAGAAAGCTTATCATCAATACGTTTGGTTGTTATTTTTGTTCGTTTGCCTCGTTCATTTGTATTATTGTTATAGATTTTGTCCTCTTTTCTTTTTGAATTGATGTTGAGGCTATTGTTAAAAGAAAGAAAAAGATGTTGTCTTGTAATTTATTAAGCAGTAAAAAGATAAAACATTCTAAACTCTCACTCTATAGCATAACTGTAGTGGTCACCTAGCTTTGTAGGATCAGCGTGGCTGGATCTGTGGTTAACGCACGTGAAGGCTTGCTTTTGATGGTTTAGTACTCCGATTTAGCTTGTCTGTACCCCACGTATTTTGACCGTCAAACATTTGGTGAGATTGAAAAGACACGCCTTTCGTCAAGAGATGGAGACATCGTTAAGGGAAGAGATGGAGATATCGTTAAGGGAACATTCTTGTCGCGACAACTCCTTAAGTTAAATGCCAAAAAAAGTATGCTAATGCGATCATCTCTTCCTAGACATTTACCGTTAAAACCCTAAACTTATTAGTACTTCTCTATGGAATTTGTTTCACTTTTTAGCTCTGAACAAGAATTAATTTCTTTTAAAAATTCTAGAACAAAAAGAATATAAACATGATTCAAACTCGAGATTAATAAGTTGTTTGTCTTACATAAAACTTCAAATTTCACGAACGAATCTACTAAAGCAAGTCACAAAAAAAAAAAAAAAAAAAATCATGAGATCGACTTTTGATTTGCATATAAATCTATTCACGACAGGGAAATACAAGTACGCACATATATATATATATATATATATATATATATATATATATTCTAGATATTATGCCGATAGAATCAGAAGAAGAAGAAAAGGGCCACACTAAAAGGAAAATGAAGCACAAAAAAGGGGAAAACCTCGCAATCTACATACTTTATTTGCCTTGCAAGTGCAAAGCATTTGCACATTCTTATTCTCCTGTTTCTTTTTTAATTATTCTTTTTTCTTTAAATGGGAGTTCGGTATTCTTATTAGTAGAACATACAAACACATATATTTGCACTTAGGGAGCAAACCGACGATGTTTTATCTATCAATATCAACTACGTAAAAAGCCATGCATACATACATACATACATACATACATATATATATATATATATATATATATATATATTCCTGAAACGAAGTACTAATTTTAAGCTTGTTGACCCTGCACGTTGTCATTCCGTCTAATTCCTTGCCTGGAGAAAGACAGCCTCCCGGCTGCAACAGCCGTTTGTTTCCCATTCTCACCGCCGTCCTCGCCGGAGATCTCCTCCAATGACCTTCCTTTAGTCTCAGAAACCAAGAACGTGAAGAAAAACCCCATCATATTCGTAGCTGCAAGTACCAACATCGCCTTTTGAATCTTCTTCGGGTTTCCATCCAATGTATAGCCCTGAACCACGAACGCCGCAATCAGCGCCCCGGCCTTCCCCGATGCGGCGCTTATCGCGTGGCAAGTGGACCGCACCCGCGTCGGGAAAAGCTCTGCGGGGAGCACGAACGTCGTGCTATTAGGCCCGAAATTGGCGAAGAAAAAGGTCAGGCCGTATAGCGCCGCGAAGAGCCACTTGTTTTCCGGATTTCTGAGGTATTCGTACTTGATGCCAATAATGAGCATGAACAACGACATCATGAAGAACCCGACGAGCTGGATGATGAAGCGGCCGAGCTTTTCGATGAAGAAGACAGTGAACCAGTAGCCGGGGAAGGTACCGAGCAAGGCGACGATGAACATGGCCCGCGAGGTCTCGAAGACCTCGCGGAGCGCGTTCATCGCAGCTTCCTTTCTGATCAGACCCATTGCGGGGAAGATGTCCTTTTGGGTTAGGTTTTGGCTGTAGAATGCAATGTCCAACAAGAACCATGTGGTCGTGGTGCCAAGCAAATGGAGCGCATGACGCGTCCAGAATTCCTCGGAGAGTAAGCTGTAGTTGTTTGTGACCTTGAATTGAGACAGCTTGTCTTGGTCAGGGTCGATTTCTATGTCCAAAACCCGACCCATGTCCATGGCAGCTTGGCTTGCGTTTCCTTTGATTAAGGCGGTGTACCGTCCTAGTCATATCATATAATATCTTTCAATTAGCAAAATATGGAAACTATAGCCGTTTAAAAAGCGCGATTCAACCAAAAAAATCATGGTTGAAATCAACTTGTTTCAGTGTTTCTGATTAGAACCAAAATTTTTATGGTTTGAATCACGTTCTCAAATGGACTGTATATATCATAAATAAAAGAAGTTAGTTCAGAAATTATGCATTCATGACTTAAAAGCCAAAGATTATGCGACTAGCTAAAACTGAAGTTTAATTTCTTAACTGATCACTGTGTTTGTGGCTAGAAGTTTTAGTTTAAAAAAATAAAGACGGGATAGGTTTGTGATTATTCTAGTTTAATTACAAATGTATTTTTGTTGTGATTAAAGAGGTTAATTTTGGTAAATGGCTGATTTCCAAAGAAATTATAAGCGAATAAAATTTATTAATAATCTAACTAAACACCATATTTACCATGTAATTCTGTTTATTCTTTCGTTATCATTTACCAACACAATAAAAGAAATTATAACTTTTGCTTTTTTAGGAGAAAAAACACGTTAAATACTAAGTGTCATATACAAATAAGAAAAAATAATACATGTGAGATACAGCCCACAATCTCCACCAAAGGTCTCAGGCAAAAAGATCATCACTATTCACTACAAGTTAATTCCAATTATGATTATAAGTTAATTAATTACAAAATTTTCCCACTAAAAAGGATTCTACTAAATATTTATTTATTTTTTTAGTTTTGATATCTTTTATGCACCTCTAAAATTTTGTTAACAGTAGTTGCATATGTATCTTTTTTCTTTTAAAAAAAAATAAAACTTGAGTTGCATTTGTGATTTGAATTAGTGAAGGAAGAAAAAAGGTGTACCAACCAGTTTCGGGCATTTTCATCCTCCAATAGAAAGTTAAGGCCGCTGGCAAAGCTCCGAGCATAAGGACAGTCCGCCACATGAAATCCGCTCCTGGCTGCGTGGAGAGGACATTGTGGAATTCATCACCTTTGTAAGCAACCGTGTGATCGCCAATGAGGAAAATCTTGGAAAGAGTCATAGAAACTAGGCCGGCGAAGATAATCCCAACGCCCTGCATTGCAAACACGGCGGCGATGAAGGCACCACGCGTCTTCTTGTTGGCATATTCGGACATGATTGTGGCGGAGAGTGGGTAGTCTCCGCCGATCCCAAACCCTAACCAGAACCTAAAAAAACATAGCGTCCCCATCACGGCATATGGGGTTGACCCAAAAGAGAGACCAGAGCAAATAGCGCTAATGACCATCATAATTAGGGTTACACCATAGACTTTCTTGCGGCCGAGCTTGTCCCCGAGCCAACCAAAGAATAGTTGGCCCGAGAGGGTCCCGACGAGGGCGACGCCCGTGACGAAGTTGTTCACTGGGTGCGGCAGCTTCCCAGGCTTGTCTCCACCGGGATGGAAATAGTGAATGCGTCCCAAGAGTTTTGAGATTGTGGAGATGCAAAAGAGGTCGTAGGCGTCGGTGAAGAAGCCCATGCCGGCGATCACAATTGCCGTGACATGGTACCATTGTGTCCGGGCGTTGTCGAGGGCGTCAAGCACCGCAATCGCCATTTCCGCCACCAATTATTATTAGTTTTTCGGGAGGTGATATAATAAAAAAGCTGGTAGTTAAACGAAGTGATGGTGAGCTTAATTTATATCAAAATTAGCTAGGAGAGTTTGTTTGTTGTACATAGGTTTAGGGGGTAACTACAAGAAATCGGCGTCAAGGATATTCTCTATATGCTAGTACTAAGTCATCATATGTTGCTACGAGAACTTGTGACTTTACTTTGTTTATTAATTATTCGTTGCATTTATTTGTCTGGTGTGTAGTTATCAGCTTGAGATTACCTAAACTTTATGATGATGATATTATTAACCTTAAGCTGTCCGTGTCGTTGTGATCATCGAATTTAATGTTAGTTAGTAATCTTTCATTGTACCGTACCCATACGGGATTTACGGACACCAAATTAAGGCATGGGGAATTTTTCGGAATTTACAGGTTGCCCACCACTGGGGGACCGTGGGAATCCAACCCAGGTCCTTTTTCGGGCCAGACTCCAACCTTACCACTTGTGTCATGTTGGCCCGGTACTCACTAATTGAGTGCGTTTGTTTCGTAGATTCGAACCATAGCTTAAATTATTTTGCTAAAATATTTTCTTTCATAAAAATTTAAATTTTTATTTAAATTTTTTATTCAAATCTATAAACCAAACAGACTTAATATATATCGATATATTGGTAAGGAATATTGTTTCTGAGTTGTTGCACTTCCTGAGGCGGAGTTTCAATTAGAGAGATCTAATCAAACATCATTAACTAGTAGGGAAATATCGGGTAAGCTCAGTCTATTTTCAAACTATTATATATTTGATTAAAATTATTATTTTATATATTTGACGGTTAAAAAATATATACATAATAGATATGTATTTTTTTTCTTACCAAAAAAATTGCCTAACTAATAAATTAGAGCTCAAGCACTATCAAGATACTGGCAGGGTCAATTCTCAATTTTTCGAATTTCAATAAACTTTTCATATTACCTTGATTCTAGAATGATCCATTAGTGCGATGTGAAATCAAAGAATGCCTCTAGTAATAAATGAGTTTTTGATCTTATCTTGAACTGTATCCATGCATATAAAGCAATTGTTTATCTCCAAAAATAAACTATGCCGAAAATGAGGATAACATAGGAATAAATGACATACTTTCCTATCTTGTGCAGTCACCTCACTTTTATATCTAGGTCTTGGCAAATAAGACGCACCCGTCAAATTCACCTATGATATTCATCGTGAATTAATTTAATTAATAAGTTAAAATATGATGGCCAACGGAGTGACACTCTGACAGGATGATGTTACAGAGTAGCTAATGGTAATTGGTGGACAATTATGGGGTGGTTTTGTTGCGAAAAAGATTCAACGAAAAGCCGTTGTGATATTTGCCATTTAAATTTTAACAATAACTAACATATAGAATTATTTTACTATTAAAAATTAATTCATAGACTATTCTAACCTATTAAATTAATTTAATAACTAAATTGTCACAATGTGAAAAGTTTAAAACTATTTTAGCTATTAAATTAATTTAAGAACCAAACTATCACAATATTAAAAGTTCAGGGACCTCTACAGCTGTTGACCCTTTGATCTATTGTTGCTCTCCAATTTGATATTGTATGATTTAGTTAGAGTTTGTGGTTAGTTAGATATGAGATTTTTGGAAATATGTTTGCAGATTATTGTTTTTGTTTTTTAACAAAAAATTTGATAATCTAACAAATTTTGCTTTGGCATTTGCCAGATCCAACTCAGGCAGTCCATGTCAGTGATCGAAGATGATCGGTAATTTTTTGTAAAAAATAATGAAACAAAAAGATAATCTAGCAATTTCGCTTCGACATTTACTAAATTCTACTCCAACGGTTGGCACTAGTTACTAGAAATGGTCAGTAGTTTTTTTCATTGAAAATAAAAAATATATAAAAAAATGTAATCTTGTAGATTTCCCTCTGGCATTTATTAATCCAACGGCCCGCACCAGTGACTAGATATGGTTTTTTTATTTTCAATTAAAAAAGAAAATCTAGTAATTCCACTCTGCCATCTATTACATTCCACTCTAACAACCCTTGTTAGTGACCAAAAGGGAATTTTTTATTGAAAAAAAAAAAATCTAGATTCTACTTCAGCATCTATAAGATTCCACTCATGCAGCCCATATATGTGACATGAGATGGTTGTTTGTTGTTGAAAATAAAAAGTAAAATAATCCGATAGATTCCGCTTTGACATCTACCGGATTTCATTCCGATGACCTATGTCAACAACCAGAGATGATTTATTTTATGTTGAAACTAAAAATAAGATAATCTAATAAATTCCTCTCTAACATCTGCCTGATTCCATCTAGAGATGCCACCGCGGCCGAAGATGCTTGGTGTTTTTTTGTTTTTTTAAAAAATATAAGATAATCTGGTAGATTCTGCTCTGGCATCTACAAGATTCTACTTTGGTGGCCCACTAGCAATCGGAATAATCTATTATAGAAAGGAATGAGAAAAAGGGTAATGTAGACATTTAATGAATTACTTTTTAGAGAAGAAAGTATAACTTGGACTTTTGATAAAATCTTTTCTAATTAAAGGGAAAGTTTTTTAAAGACCTTTTTAGAAGAATAATATTGAAAAGGTGCGCAATTAGAGCAGCATTTCAGTCTTTTTCTCCAAACAGAAAAGAAAAGAAAAGAAAAGAGCCCAACACAACAGTCGGTAAGACTTGGAGCGTTTACCTTGTTACGAGAATTGCAATCTTGTAAATACTGGTTAAAGAAAGGGACGATTTCAATTAAAAAAAAAAAGAAAAAAAAAGTGTAACTCTATTTGGAAGAGAGTATGGAAGGAGAGAAATTTTGGTAATAGCATTCCTGTAAATAAGTTTAAAAAAAATGACTTGTTATCAGGTGGATTTGTTTGATAAAATAGAGACAACAACATGTCAAAATAGTAGGCTAAAATATATGAGTATGAAACAATATCTCTATTTAGCGCTCCTCACTCCATCATGTTGTTTATATAGTTGTTCGTTAATTGTTTCCACATTTCCCGCTTAGCGTTCGTTTACAATCTAATTTTGCTGATGGTATCTTCCCAGTTGTGGAACTTTTGACTTCTTGTTGCATGTTCATACTTCAATCCAAAACACAGTGTTCTTTTCCAAAAAAAAAAAAAAAAAAAGTAGCTTGTAATTACATGCTTCCAACTCTCAAATGTCCAACACTGTTCAAGGACTTACTCAAGAAACAGAGAACAATCAACCTTCAAAGATTCCCACGACCTTTCCAAGTCACCAACCGTCTTCGCCGCTTGATCCTTCTTGACGGCAGACAGCTTCATACTCTGTTCAGCGCTGACCAATGCCTGTTTTGAAGCAGTTGCTCGACCAGCCAAATCTTCAAGACACTTGCTAAGCTGTTGCTTCTTGGCCTTCCTCTCAGTCATTTGCTTCTCTAGCTTCGCTATTTCTCTATCAGTAGCCTCAACTTCATTCCTGACAGGTATGAACTCTGAAAATAATTGCTTCAGAGTGCTCTTCAGCTCACCTACTGCCATTTCATACACTTGGGCCTCGCTTATGTCTTGCTTTGCAGATTCATATTTCTCATTACTTTCGTCGAAGTCGGTTAGAAACTTGGTTGCCCTATCTACCATGTTATCAGGAATCGTATTGGTAGTTAGCATGATAGAAAGCGAGTTCTTGAGCTCAGAAGCTTTCTCCAATTGGATGACGCTAGCGAGGTCCAAATTGAGGCATTGTTTGAAGAACATCTTTGCGTCAGCAACCTCCTCAACACTACATGGAGGAGGGAGGAAGTTGCCAATGCCCTTTGCCTTAGAAGTCTCTCCTTCCAGTAGCTTTTCAATGTCAATAAATAACGTGTCAAAGGCTGCATATGAAGTGGACCTTTTTTCCGCTTCTACGGCAGTTGACTCCTGAATCATTTATTAGTAAGAGATAAAATGGTAAACCAGAATAAAGCAGAACCAGGTAAAGCTAAATTTGTGAGGGAATACCTGGAATCTGCACTCGTGCACATGGTTCAAAAACGAAGGAACATCTGGATAAGGGCAAGTTTCACTAATTTCCACTCGAGATTTCTGAAAGCAAATGATATCTCCATCTTGAAGCTAGAGAACAAAAAATAGAAGACACATTATAGAGTTTAGGCACAATGTTATACCTACTCGCGACTTCTAAGCCATTCCCACAAAAAAAAAAAAAAGAAAAGAAAAATAGCAAAAAAAGGGAAGTTTATCTTCAACGCAAATGTCACGGCTAAATTTGGCAAAAAATAAAAGAGGCCATAGTTGGCACAGAAACCCTCGTGTTTTAGCGAAGTGCAGGTTCAACCCATGTTTGAAAGACAAAAGTATCCCATGTTTTACAAATCACGTAAAAGAACCTCCCCATGACGTGAACTTGACTTGTTGACACGGGATTTTCAAGGAACATATTAAAAAATAAAACAAAAAGGCCTCAAGAAATGATAGGATTCTTGACTATAGACTCAGAAGTTGAACATGAAAGAAATTCTTATTGATGAAAGAAACAAAACCATACGATTGAATAGTAATTTGAGGAACCATTCAAACTTCCCCTGCTTGGCAAGCCAAGACTTTACCTGCTCCTATTCACAACTAATTTCCTAATCTCCCATTTCCCTAATGCCCTTATTTATACTAGTTATTTTAATCGTTGTAACTAATTACTAACAGCAATAACAACCTAACAAGTAACAATTACTAACAAACTGATATTTCCCTCCACTAACTCACAAGTCCTATCAAGAAATTATAGAGAAAAATTCAAAACACCCTGACTTGGATGAGTAAACTACACAAGCAATTGCCACTCCGTAACGAAATTAACTGTTGATGTAGTTTACTTAAATTGCACTTGTACATTAATTTAACAGTACTACAATGGAGATGCTCTAATTTAGGTTTTACTTTAGATTATGTAGATTTCCAAAAAGGCGGAAGTAGCAGTAGATACCTCATTATCATGAAAGGTAATCTCCATGTCAATAAGGTGACACATGACATGAGGATTAAACTTTATTTCCTGCATATTCACAAAGGACACATAAGATCACTTATTACTCGTAATTAAGGCTAGCACAAAGTTATCCTATAGAATGAAATCCCAAGAACCTCAAAAAGTTCAATTTCCTCATCGTGACTGAAACCAGCCATTTTATTTAACTTTGACAATATTTCAACAGGCATTCCCCCTTTTTTCGCAAACAGCTTCCCGACATACCTGGTGCCACAGAAAAAAGAAAGTAAGAAACCAATGTGAGAGGGAGGGAGAAGGAGGGGGGGTGGGCGCAAGAGCAAATGAGTACCGCAGCTCCTCTTTCAAAGGGTCATAAAGTTTAAAAAACAAAAGAATTTCCTCTTCAGTCTTTTCTGGAAGGGAAACAGGCCGCAAGTTCTGAAAGACCAAAACCAGCAAAAAAAAAAAAAAAAGGGATTCATCATGTTCGTGAAAAGGTTAAGACATTCAGCTCAAACAATTAACAGGTAAAGGTTGATTGGTTGAATACCAATCCAAGTTCCACTTCCAGAAACAGCACCAACATTGTAATTGAACTCTTTTTCCACTTCGAAACTTCTCCTAATTGACCAACCTACAATTACTTAATCAGTTTAGTAATTAAAAAAAAAATTACATCTCCGCCAGTTAGGATAAGTAACTTAGGATGTCCACTATTAATCGAGGATCATTAAGTGTGACAATGTGAAAGAGTACATTTTCTCCAGAAATTTAAAACAAACAAGGAACTCAACACCTCCCAAGAGTTAATATTGCTTACCAGAAGATATATGAGTGGGATTAAAATGTATTCCATGCCAACAAAAATTTAATGTTGCTTGAGAGAGTAATATTGCATAACAAATTCAGAGCAGCACACAAATTTGTGATCTTACAGATTGACCCTCCTCCAACAACGTCAGGGGCCTAAAAGGCCTGTGAGTACCATTCTGGCGCATCGCCCAAGTCCAAAACCTTTGAAATTTCATTTCTACGCCAAACTCTCTGGAAATCTTTGCCTAAGGACAAAGTTTAATTGTAACAATGATGCTAATGGCAAAATGTATCCACATTTAGGAGTACAAAATTCAAATGAAGTTTCATCACAAAGCTAATAAAATATTAGTATAATAAAACGTGGACATACGCATGTGTGTGCGCGCTCAAGGAAATATACATCCATATATCACATGCCAAAAGAAAGCATAAATAGAATGCATCAAATACCAAATTATCCATGTTATGTTCTTCCACCCACAATTTGTTCTCGTTTACTTCATTCAGCATGGATCCCAATCAAGAACAGAAGATATTATCCCACTTTCTTCATCAAGTCCACTAAGACTAAGGCCCAGTTTGGTATTGATTTTCAGCAGCCGAAGAACATTTCTTCAACAAAAATGGCCTAATTTATGTTTGTTAAATAAAAAAAAGGTGAGAAGCAATTCTTTAACGATTTTCTAAAGACATACTGCAAAAAAAAAAAAGCAAGATGCAGGTTCTCCTTGTCAATTGCTTGGTCTTTGATGAATTTTTGTAACACAAGAAAATACCCTCAAATCACTATGAAAATACCCACAATTGTCCTTCCTCATCCAAACAGGCTCAGGATCTGTTTTTCTTTTCCCACTTCTCTTACAGTGGCGTTCATGATGGAAAAGTTAAAATAAATTTAGAACGCAATGAAATAAGGTCTTAAAATTTTTGTTGATCTTTGATGAAATTCCCATGATGCTATTAGCATTCCAACCACTAAGATCTTTCTTAAAATTTTTGTTGATCTTTGATGAAATTCCCATGATGCTATTAGCATTCCAACCACTAAGATCTTTCTTGTTATCTTCTTTTTCCTCAAGCCTGAAAGTGTGAGGGAACCGTCTTGAACTTTGATCCTTTTCTTGAACTCTCCAAGAAAATCAATCACCCGGCCTCCTCTTATCAAACCTACATGCTAAACGCTATGGTAAACTAGACATATGACGTTTGCCCCTCTTATGTGCAATGGCAGTCTAATCTTCACCCAAGCCTCTAGGGGTGTTATTTATAGACGCTTCCATTTAGCTCCGACTAGGATTATAAGTTGTAACTCAAACTAGAAGTAACTATTGCTACTTGTGGTTGACAAGGTCAGAAATCACCCAAACCTAGAATTATATAAACCTAAAAAATCCTCCCCTACACCATTAGCCATAGTCTTGCAAAAGTGGCGAAGGAAGGACAACGTTGATGGGGAAGGAATGGCAGACCGGAAATACATGAAAAAAAAAAAAAAAAGGTATTCCCCTAATTTTCAAAACCTTTGGTCATTCTTTAAGGTGGGTGGCTCAAAAAACCACCCACTCTAATTTCTTTTCTAAAATTACACACCTCTTTCAATGAGAAAGGGAAAAAAAATTTCTAATTTAACAATTTATGTCGCAAAATATTTATTTCAAAGTGATGATCAAATAAATATTCTTAGATAAAATTAGAATAAACATACTTATGTGTCTGTGTATATATATTAAAGTTCTCAAATAAAAAAGGTTGAAGCATATCATTGCGTCACAATACTTTGATAATAAGTTTTAGTTTACCAAACACTCAACCGCTTCATATTATAGATGTTTTCTTTTCCTTTTAACAGCATGGGTAACAAAAGTTCTTCCAACCCCAAATGTTTAGAGGTCTGACCATATAAGCCTATATAGACAAGTAGAACTTCCATTATTGTCATTCGATCTTCCAAGACTTAAAAATCAAACCTCGAGGATATATATACCTTTTAGCAATAATGCCATCTAAGTGAAATTAGTATTTAAGAGAATGTGTTAACTCAGAGGTAATGAAGAATAGATACAACAACACCTATTCATAATTATATTTTCTCCAACAATGTCCTGGGAGAAGATGCCATCAGTAACACACAAGTGGTATGAGAACCATCTAATAAATAATAATAATATATTTTTTTTAAGTTTCATTTGAAAAAAGGATACCACCAAAGGATACATTTGAAATATGGCAAGCGTATCTTCAGTTTGCAAAAAATCTGCCCATTTCTAAAGAGCTGCATTAAATATTAAAAATACTTAATTTGTTAGTTAAAGCAAAGAGTAGTACCTTAAATAGGAAGAAGGGCTCTTGCTTTGGAATTCGAAAACTACGAACTCTTTCATGATCCACAAGATCAAAATAGATATTCCTTCCAATTTGGAACATAAAGTCCTCATCACGAGAGACCTAGTAGCCCAAAATAAAATATGAATTACGTGATATTCCACAAGTCAAACTTTTATCTCATATCATTTTGATGTAGAAGCAACCGGAGGGAAGGGAGGCAAGGAGAGAGAGTGATTATTAATCGACCTTATTTATAGATTTCTAGATAACTTAAAACCTAAGCTAGGATAAAAGGTATCAAGTAAGAAAAATTGGACCATAATAACACAAACAAACAATCCTAATTAAGATACAATTCCAAATAACTACAAAATATTATAATCACAAATCCCATACCACATTAGCAAGGACATTTCTAGGCACAAAAGTCCCTGCTATCATCTGAAGAAAATAGTCAAGTATCCATGGTCTTTCTTGTGCAAATTGTTATAGCGGATGTGATATAAATGCTTTCGTGGTGTTAACCTCCTTCTTGCTAATGTTGATGCAAACAAGGCCGGGTAGGAATATGAACATTAAAGAAAGAGCGATAAACAAAGGAACCATGATCCAGTCATGCACAGAATCTTGGTCTGAAAGGCATGGTGAGCAAAAGAACCAACATGCAGTCATGTCTACAGGACCAATGACATGAATAGTAATTCAAATACCAGAAGTTATATATGTTCGGAACGAAGTAAAACAACACCGAGGATCTAACCACTTCCAAAGGCATCAGCAGTTACATGTCTTATCAAATATCATGGTCAAACAAATACCAGACCACATCCTTGTGAAAGAATTAGACTTATGAATGTGAAATAATGAAACTTTTACACACATCTGAAGCTTTTCCCTCCACTCTGGCAACTAATGATACAGATTTGTATTACCTTTATGATAATATGTGAGTGTGTGTCACCTTCTTCCTTTCTCCGTAGCTCCTGCTTGTCTTCTTCTTCATTCATCTTACCCGCAATGTGGTATTGTAAAATCTTATATTGTTATCTTGACAACAAAAATATTAAAATTTGAGTCCTTTCTGAAGTAAGGCCTAAGCAAAAAAGCATGAATGGGAGAATTCACATATAACATGAAGCCCCTTGGTTCTTAGTTCCGCATAACTAGAGAGAGAAAGTGTGTGTGTACACGTGCAAGGGCCATTTAATTTGCAAACAAAAATCAACGAGTGAAACACCAACCATCGACATGGCCATTGTTACAACAAAGAATATAAGCAGCCATATAGTCACAACCCTTGTACTTCTGCTACTGAGTGAAATTTACTTCTTTGTTCGAAAATCCTTAATAACTTCCTAATTGTGTAATGATATAACACCTATGGTGAAGAGGACATGTCTACACCGACCACAAGGCAACTCTAGTGAATCATCAACAACTAAATACAGTGACAAACAGTCTGCATTTTTCCCTTTTGGGTGAATTAGTATCCTCTTGCACATTTCAATGCAAATCAAAATGTAGAAAACATGGAAAGCCGAAACTAAAAACCTATGTAGTTGGCAAACATTAACAAACAAGGTAAAGGATCATCCACTAGCTAGGCATATGCAGTAATTGCTTCTTTCGCTTGAGCTTAACGCTTGGGATGGTAGGTACAGAGGAGAAATCCTCATTTGGCCTTTTCTCCAGCCTAATGTATCTATGCAGGAATGCAGAGGACACCATCGACCACAGTTTACTTCACTATAAGTGCTATTGGTTAAATGAAGAGGGCTGGATTTCTTGGGGTTTTCCCTTCAGAATACAAATCAGCCACGGTGGGAAGTATGATGGGCAAAGTTCTAGTGCAGTAATGGCTTGAGCGGCAAGCCTGTAACATTTTTCCAACAGAATAGGTTGCGTCTGACAAATTTTGGAAATTTTGATGTAAACTAGCTTGCTTGCTTCCTCTTCCTCATTTTTTTTAATGGGCCACAATTTCAAATACCAGTTCTCTTACTCCAAAAAGTAAGCATAAGCAATCTATCTAAAATTGGTATGTGAAAATTGATGCACTTTTTTTTTCCCGCATTTTCAACAATTTTCTCTGCATCCAAACAGCATAAAAGTTAAAAGATAAAGGGAAAACAAAAAAACAAAAACAAAAACAAGAACAAAAACAAAAACAAAAACAAAATAAAACAAATAAATAAAAAGAAATTGCATTTGCACTTTGTATTGTGCCAAACAACTATTCGTATTCCAGTTGCTTCTATTAAAGTTTCAGCAAAGATCAGAGACATTTAAGGCAAACTCCTCACAGTTAAGTAAGTCTGGGCAAAGAGGAAAATATATATATGTATGTATGTATGTATATTTACATATTAGAGAGAGGTGTTTAAAGGAAGCTGAAATCACCTTCGATGAGCGAATGTAAATATCTAAAGATAGAGTATCAGAAAGAGATGAAGCTCGGAATTGGAAGATTCAACCAACAGTTCTTTTTGCTGAGTTTGGAAGAAGGTTTTCTAGTTTCGAAAGCTTACTAGAGAAGTATTCTAAAAAATTAAAACACAGATGAAATACCCAAAAACACCCTCTATTTTTGTTTAAATATTATTTTACCCTTTTTATTATTAAAATATCCAAGACACCTCTTGTGTGTTGTCAAAAAACCAATTTTACTCGTCTTATTATTAAAATACCCAAAACATCTCCTATATGTTTTCGAAATCATATAAAAAATATCCCTTTAAGTAATGATTTTTTAAAAAAAATTATAAGATTATCACTCCCAATATATGGTAAATTTTATTTTAAATATAACTTGACTATCAAGGCACTGTTCTTGTATAATCTGGGACAGAGGATTAATTGTTTTTTTGGACTATGAGCTGATCTTTAGACTTTTCTTTCGGTTGTGGTTCAGGTTCAACTTCTAGTATTGCCTTGGCTTTTGCTTTTGCCTTTCTTCTCTTTATCTTATCCTCTTCATCTAATATTTTCTTAAGATAGAGGATAGATGTTGATCCGAGAGTAGATTGGATCAATGATTGTGGTTCTCTATTTCAAGACAGCGCTTAAAACCTTTGGCTGAAATAAACAAACAATAAAAAACATATAACTTTCAGACCTTTGCCTACTTCTAGATCGCCCTCCTAGCTTTTAACGGAGATTTATGGCTTTGTCTGAGATTAACAGTTGCTAATGCTATTACTCTAGCTGGGGGGTTCAAAGTATCAAAGTGAAACACTAAGGATCCACCCTCTGTTTGCTATTCGGTTTCCTTTACTTGAGAGACTTAGAAAGACATTTTTGAAACACACTGGTATTTTATTTCTTAGAAAACTTTTACACGATGGCTTCAGATTGCATACAAATGAGTTCGAGCTCTCTATGTATAGAACTCTTGATCTAAAGTTATGATAAAGCTAAGGTACACTCGGACCAATTACAACACAAAGTAAAAGATAAGAGAAGACTAATTGACTCAACACTCATAACTTTAATAAAGCTAAAGATAAGGCTGGCTCGGAAAAGCTAAAGAGTACACACATTATTAGATAAAGAGAAAATGGTGCTAGATCGAAATCTCCTTTTCTTCATGGCTGACTCAGATTGCACATAGTGTTGTCGGGGGAATTCACTTTAATCTGTATCATAGTAGCTCTTAAAGAGTGACCACTCTCTTGCCTCTTCTATTTTAACTAAGCAAATACTTCAATTATTATAGATGTTAGATATATAATTAAACAAAATAATGCTAAAACAAATAAAAAGATTAATTGAAAATGACTAGCTCTCAAATCACTGTTATTAGGTCTTTACAAACTTAAAAGTCAGGTCAGATCAAATGATAATGATTAAGTAAATGGGCAAATAAATTCAAGTTAAAATGCAGTAAAATAAAAGATATTGCTTCACTATATGTATAAGCAGATAGAAATTACAAGAGTACTTCCTCAAAACAAAGCTTTTATAGACTAGAAATGGAAGCTTTCTATGAGAGAGAAATTGACAAGAGTTTATGGTGTGTGTATGTTAGTGTCTTCGGAATCCTCCAATTAATGCCCATAGTCAGTATTTATAGAGACTTCTTTGAGATAGTGGGCTTTAGTTAATAGAAAATTGGTCCAGATAATGCCTGGTTAAGTGGAACACGTGTCGTATGCTGATTGGGCACAAATCTCATACTACCTTTCATTGATTTGCTACCTGAGTTGGTCTTTCCTTGTCATTTGACTCCAAATCTAACATATCGAACGAAACGAGCCAAAAGTTGTATAATTTCTTGTCAAATGCTTAACCAGTCCAAATCATATGTGTCAAGTATGTCAAAGACAAAACAAGCGTTGAACCGGGTCATCTCGATCAGCTAGTAGCAAGCATATCAAATCCAAATTCATTCCATCCCATGAGACAAGCATACCTAACAGGGTTCAATCGTTTTGATTTATCCATTGAACCACTTGCTGGGCCTTGTTCCTTGACTGGGTTTATCCAAATCATGCCCTAACAGTTATTTTCAGAGTTTCTAATTTTTTTAAGATTGATTTTATTTAGTATTTTGGTTTAATAATGTTTTAAATTGAATTTTAGTAAAGATTAAAAAGGATAATTTTAGTTTTTTTACAAAGTTTAATCAAAAATTAAAAAAAAAAACTCTTTGGAAACGGAAACACACATACACAAAATAACATTTCAATCTAATATATATTGGATAGGATAATCTTGGAATTTTAAAACATTAATTGCTTGAGGGAGTATTTTGAGTATGATTTTGAAAATATAAGGGTATTTTGGGCATTTTAATAATAGGTGCAAAATGGTATTTATGCAAAATAGAAGGGTGTTTTGAGATTTTAATAATAAGAGGGGTAAAAGTGACATTTATGTAAAACATATTGGTGTTTTGGGTATTTTTCAATAAAATAAAATAAAAATGCTTAATAGAGAAGTTATGATTTTTTTGTAATAAAACAAGAACCTCTTTTTTTTCTTACTTTTTTTTCCTTATAAAATAAGAGGCACAACAATATTTTACAAGTATGTAGTCGGGTTTTCAATGGGCACAATTATTATTTTTTTAACAAAACAAGAATAATTCTAAAGTTTTTGAGAAAATTGTAAAGTAAAAATATAATTTTCAAAATTTGAGTGGGGGATATGCCCTTACCCAATAACACTTGATTAATAGGGATTCACTTGTAAAGTAAAAATATAATTTTCAAAAATTGAGTGGGGGATATGCCCTTACCCAATAACACTTAATTAATAGGGATTCACGCCATTAGTTAACAATCTATATGCAAGTTATATAAGGTGAATAAATTTACACCATTACCAATAGTTGATTTGCGACATATTTATAATCTAAGATGTAATTTGTCAAATTATAAGTTGAGTAAGTTGCAAGTGTCAGATAAATTCATAGGGTGTTTG